>VYZW01042556.1:4191-81364 GCA_013401315.1 Balaeniceps rex | reverse complement strand
TCCGATCTGGAAAGCGGCTTATCCCCCTCCGGGTTGCCATGGAGACGGGCGGGCGGCGGCGGCGGCGGCGGGACGGCTGTCAGTGAGGGATCGCGCCGGGCACCGGGGCGGCGGCGGCGGCGGAGGGGAGGCCGCGGCGGCGGCAGCGGCGGCGGCAGACATGGACTCGCACTGCGACTGTGCCGAGTCTCCGGCCGCCGAGCAGCCGTCGGGGAGGATTAACAAAACCGCCTTCAAACTGTTCAAGAGGAGGAAATCCGGGGGCACCATGCCGAGCATCTTCGGGGTGAGGAGCAAAGGCGGGGAGGGGAAGGGCGCCAGCAAAGCGGGGATGGTGCGGAGCCGGACGCACGACGGCTTGGCCGACGCCGTGCTGGAGAGCAGCAAGAAGGAGGAACCGGGTGGCGGCGACCCGCAGAGCAAGGAGGCGCAGGGCCGGCCGGCCGGCAGCCTCGGCGTCGCCCCCGGCAGCTCGGTGGCCAAGTCGCACAGCTTCTTCTCCCTGTTGAGGAAGAACGGCAGGCCGGAGAACGGCAAGGCGGAGAGCGCGGAGCAGCGGGCTGGCGGCAGACAAAAGAAGGGGCTGAAAGGGATCTTCAGCAGCATGCGGTGGCATAAAAAGGACAAAACCGGCAAGGAGGAGAGGGGGGAAACCTCGGAGATCCAGTCCGGCCTTATTATGCCGGGGTCTTTGACTGCCAGCCTGGAGTGCATCAAAGAGGAGACGCCAAAACCTTTGTCTGAAACTCCGAACAGCGCAGGAGACATCGGGCTGGAGCCGCCGCGGGAGAAGCGCAGTGGCGAGGCGCACGCATCGGCCGAGGAGCCCAAAGCGGGAGGTGGGGAGTCGCGGGGCGGCAGCCCCCTGCCCGGGGAGGACCCTGCCGCCGCTGGAAGGCGACCCGAGGAGCTCAGCCGCGAGCCACCGGACCCGGGCGCCGGAGAGGTTGGGACTGCGAAGGATGCGGCCATAACAGGTGACATTCCAATAACGACTATCCCCCCTGTTGAACCTCACTGTGATAGCGGTCAAGAGACGGCAGCCGCCCCTGACCCTTCCTCTATTGATCCACCCTCAGAGCAATCGATTGATCGTATTTGTTTGATGTTTGCTGACGTGACTTCACTGAAAAGCTTTGACTCTCTTACAGGCTGCGGAGATATTATTGCGGACCATGAGGAGGATGGGGGCGGCGGGAGTGGCGGCTGTGAGAAGAGCACCCCCGGGGCCGGCAAGCTGGGTGCCTCCAAGAAGCACCCCACCATGCTGGCCTACCAGGGAGGAGGGGAGGAGATGGCCAGCCCAGACGAGGTGGACGACACCTACCTGCAGGAGTTCTGGGATATGCTGTCACAGACAGAGGAGACCCACACAGAAGGAGGAGGAGGTGGAGGAGGGACAAAGAAACTTGAGGGGTTGAAGGAGAACCGAGGTACCGAGGGGGCCCAGGACCGGGTGGTGGTAAAACGTGGTGGCCTCCACCAGATCGCCATTCATCTCAACCACAAAGAGGAGCAGAAGGGCAGGGAGAAGGAGCAGCACGAAGGTGTCCCAAACAGCGATGAGGGCTACTGGGATTCCACCACCCCTGGTCCCGAGGAAGATGGTTCCGCAAGCATCCAGAAGGAGACCATTCCCAGGGACAGCTACAGCGGGGATGCTCTCTACGACCTCTACGCTGAGCCAGACGAGAACCCACCAGCGGGGCCTACAGAGGAAGAGGTCACCTGCGTGCCACGCTCCAAGCCTGTGTCTCCAATAACAACCACGTGCTCACTGAAAACACCCTCAAGCACAATGAAGGACTCCAAGATACCCATCAGCATTAAACACCTTTCGTCGCATCCTGCCAGCCATGGAGCAGACGCCAGTAACAGCCATCACGTTGCACACCATCACCTGGCCAAAAGCGAGATGCACAGAACAAAAATCCCTGTCTCTAAAGTACTGGTACGCCGGATCAGTAACAGGGGCTTAGCAGGGACAACAGTGAAAGCCGCCACGTACCAGGACAGTGCCAAAAAGTAGTTGAATAAGAGGTGGAGACAAAGACGGACAGCAAGGTCAGTGTATGAAAATCTGCGTAGGAGACCACAGATAATAAATGAGTTTTGCATCACCTGAAGAAAGGCACCTAAAAGGCTTACTTCACTGTACTCCATGGGCCTGCACTTCTGAATCCCTTCTTACTAGACTGTGTGGCTGAATATAAAAAGTTGACTTCTTTTCAAGCACTTTTTTTACATTTGTATCTTTTTTCTGCAGCACTAAACACTGGGGAGGTTCGTTTTTACATGCCTTTTTGGAAGCAGGACTTGGATTATGAACCTAAAAAAGCATCCTTCCTCATGCAAAGCAGTGCCATGAGTTCTTCAAGGGAACAGAGTTACAAAAGGAACGACACAAGAGGTTCTCCAATACACTTATCTTTTAATCATTTCTGGGGGAGGAGTGGAGGGTGGGTGCCTGGCTCCGAAAATGGTGTTTACAAGATGTTGGAAAAAATGCCAAGCAAAAAACAACCAACCTAATAGGTATTTTACCTGCTGTAGGAATGAGAGCACTGCTCAGCAGCAGACTTGATTGACTTGTGTGCAGTAGCTAACTAAGGAGTTAGGTGGACTTGTCTAACAGGAAAACATATTTTTGTTTGTCTGTCTGGTTGGTTTTGATCTGGTCTAATGTAAATGGGTAACAGAGACACCTGACATAGGTTCAGATGTTTACATCAATACTTGTCCGATAATGCATACAACCAGGTTCAGGGAAACATTTTACTAAATGCCAATATATACACAGTGTTCACATTTATACAATAACTTGCTCGCCATGTGTAAATATATACATATTTTAGCAGATTTACTCAATGCTACAGATTTTTTATAAAAAAAAATCACGGCGTCTGTATTATCTAGAGTTTAAGCAAGAGTTAGTTTTTATAGGTAGATAATTTTACAGTTCTAAAATGATAGAACTTTGTGTAAGTACCTTAAATTAGAGCAAAACTCTTGTTTTGTATGGGCTCATGCATCCCCAGATAAGTAAATCTGAAGTGCTGATTTTGTTCTAGTGGCACATTCCGTGTGTCAGAGCTGAGGTTCTGACAGCACTGCCACTGCAAACCTCTATTTTCAGGGGTTTAGACAAAGTTGCTCTGGGCTTAAACCTTACGGAGAAGGAACCCAGGAAAGAAACACGTTTTTTAATTATTATTTTTTAAAATATATAAAATTAGTTTTTGACTATTTAAAGAAAGTTTGGGTTCTCATTGCTTTTTATTTTCATTCTTAATAACGTCAGAATAATTTTACTTCAAGAGAGAAAAAAATATGGTAAGCTAGTGGTACATAAAATGGTCTGATGAACTTGGATCTTATGAGAAATGTATTAACGGCCAGGACATTTTTGTATAGTGGCTACTGTACATGGGCATTGACAACATTTCAAAGAAATTTAATAGGGTTTTAATGTGCCTGAGGACATATTTTTATGATACACTGAAAAAGCTCCAAAAATCACTGAAGTCTAAAGGTAAATGTTATGTATTTACAAAATATTTTGGTATAAGTATTTAATCATCAGACCACAGTTAATATAAAATATATGCTCCAGTGTATCTGAATAATAATATACATTTTAAAAATATACATGTCTATATTATGCAGAGAATCCTAAATTCACATCACTGAAGCTAATGGGTCTGATCTTACATAGCAGTTGGTTTTATTGTCTCTTAAATTGAAAGAAAAAAAGGAAAATAAATATACAGAATAGACATTTGAAGGATATTAAGGTTATAGATAAACCATCAAAAACCAGGAGAAACAACAATAAGAATTGTGTATGTGTATATGTGTGGTTCACTGGGGAAATGACCTTATAGTCACAAGGGTAAAACTGGCATCTAGTTCTGAAATTACTGCAGGATTTAATACCGAACTGCAACGCCCCAGTGAACAGGGAGAGCGTGTTAGTTTTCCTCATCAGTCCCTGTTTTCATGGTTTGAGTAAGAACCTTAATACACTTCAAAGAAGATTATTTTATATGTTTTCTTTCTAACGTATATGTGTGTGGTTTTCTACATGCCTACTCACACAGACGTGTTGTACATATGCATGTGTAGTCAAAACGCACCTCCTCCTAGAGTACATGCACACAGGTGAACATGCATACCCGTGCATACTCACACCCATGCGAACACAGCCACACGTGCATGCTCCCACACACAGACTGAGGGGATGTGCTGTAAATCTGTCTCCAAACACGCTGGCGGTGATTTCCTTTGCCTGAGAAAGGGATTTGCATTTGGCCTGACTCTGCTTGTGCATTTTAGAAAGTTCAAACTGAAATACCCTCAAAAGGATGAATGTGCAGAACATGGAGTAGTATCCTGGTCCTCAGCCCTAAACCTAACATTCCTTTTTCTGTTCTTTTGTTTTCATCTGACTGGAAGGGACACATCTTTCCTTGCATGACAACTCTGCAGAAAAATCATAATTCCCCATTTTGTTTTCAAGACAAATTGTGCAGAGAGGTTCTATAGGGTACTGGAAGTTGAGAGGGAGGGAGGATGTGGTGAGTGTGGGGAAGTACCATAAAAACTGGAAGCACTGAGTACAGGTAGTAGGAGTGGTGCATCTTTAAAACCGCTAGAAGATATCAGCTGCCATCTCTACAGGACTTGTGTGTGGCAAATTATTCATCATATGCATTTTGTTTGCATTGTGGCATGTCTGTATCGCGAAACCAATAGAGTGACACTAGGCTAGCTCCCTCTCACGTAATGACTAACGCGAATCATCATTAAAATGCTTTGGCTTCCCTTCATTTTTCTCTCTCTCCTTTGTTTTCTGCCCCGTTTTCCCTCCGTCCTCTGCATGCTGGCGGGCGGCTTTCTGCTCGGTGCTAACCCCCAGTGCGGAGCGGGGAGCCCTGGGCTGGCAGCCGAGTGCAGGGTGGGAGGGCAGCCGTGCTGCCTGCTGAGGCCAGGTGCTCCCCAGTCACGCTCTCCAGCTTTCTATCGCATACCCAGTGTAAGTACATTTTGCAAATCTCTTGGCGGTTCGTTTGGCTGCTTGCTATGTACATATTTTAAGGACAATCATATCCTTAAAAGGAAAATGGGAAAGTAGCTTGTCGTAGGGCGTCAGTATTTTGAATCATTGCGACATACTGACGTGGATTCAGGGTAATGGTTGTGTGAGAGTAAAAATACAATTTAATGCTCAAATTAACTTTGTATTTATAAAACTCGCTTTTGTCTTTAAGCCATCTATGTTTTTTATTTCAAAAGGTAATAGAAAATTTAATATTTACTAGGGCTTTTAATTTTCATAGAAATATATTTGTATAACTCCACACAATGCCTAAAACAATCATTGGAAGGAGGTTCAAAGGCTTTCTTTAGACCTGTATTTAATTCCTGAAAGATCCCTGTAAAATACTGTGAGATGCCTAAGAACAAACAGTTAATGGCTTGCTGGATTTAAAGGCTGAGACATACCGAGGTAATAGTCCTGAGGCATTCTGTGGTGGTTTGCATTCTTTTTTATGTTACCCTGTTCAAGCATATATTTTCCTTGGCTTTGGTAGGTATCAAGGTAGAAATGGTGTTCTGAGTCCCAAAGATAACGTTCCCAATGCTGTCAGCATTTTGATTTTCTTAAAGGATACTTTTCGTTATTTGTTTTATTTGTTATTTTGTGGTCTGAACGATGCTTTGTAATTATCAGCTTGTATGTCATTCATAAAGGATTTTATAGATCAGGACTTGGCATTTAGTTATATGTACTCTTTGCACTTTCAGGTCACTACTGGTAAATTTTGTATGTTCTTAGGATATTTATATATATTGCGTAGTGTTTTATAGCTATCTACAGTGATTTCGGTGGTATACATTCCTGTCCTATGTATCAGCACAAAAGATTTCCTTTCAGTAGCATGAAATGATGTTTTTGTGGACTTCTTTTGTCATGATAGGAGTTAAGTTTCCTGTACTATATGTGTGGCCTGCAACAGACATAAAGGGTCTTATTTTCCCTGTAGCGTGTATGCATTTTGCTCTTGCCAGTAATAGGACTCAAACACACGTAATAGGTTCAGAAGAAATTCCATGACTAGAATAAGAAAAATCTATGTTCAGTCTTAGTCCATCAATCACCAGCATTTTCTTCATCCACTGTGAATATCCTCACTACCATTCAGGGTAGTAGAGGACTGAATTTTAAAAATTCCACGCATAGACGGACACTATGAAAATTAATTCACTGATTATTTTTTAATGAATCTTACTAAATTATTTATCTAAGCTAAGTGAATATTGCACCAAAGTCTTCAAAACGTCTGATACAGATGGCATTTTCAGTAAGATGCTGTGAGTGTGGATGAGCCAAATTAACAGGCTTTGCTTAGCAAAGCAAAACCTAGTTGTTTCTTAAATTTGTGGTACTGACTGAGCTTGCAGATCAAAGGCAGCCATTGGTTCTGCTACGTGGCTGTGCTCAGAGGTTTTTTTTTTTCCCCTGCTCTAATGGACTACTTTCAGAAAAGGCTTTTCAGCAAGATAATGGTATGAAAGAGACAGTTCACAGTAACAATAGCCACTTACAAGGCAGATGGTTATCTAACAGCCATAATGGGAAACTCTAAGCAAGGTGGCCTGAAAATGTATTTTCATAGTTATTGATATGAAAGGCTGAGGCTTCTGTCTTGGAAAAACAAATTGACACCGACTCAAAAGACGCTGCAGAAACGAGTCTTGGCAGAGTTTACACGTGACAGCTTCTGCAGGGTTCTTTTATTTATTTATTTTGGCTTTTCCTTTTTTGTTGTCGTTGGTTTTGCTTTGTTTATGCTTTCACTACAATGACATAACCCCACGTGTTCAGGCAGAATTGCACAGCAACTGACTCTTCTGAGATTCAAAGCTGAGAATACACTGTCAGTTGTCTTCAGTGGTCGGGGACTGGTCCCCACTGAACATCCCTCCCTTCCATTGAGGGATGGGAGGGATGGGATGGTGGAATTCCCTTGTCACGAGTCCACGTGCTGTTTACTGTGAGCAGGGGGTATCTGAATCTGTCTCGCTGTCTGTTTGTGTTCAAGGGACAGTTTATTTTTAATCTGACTCAGAAAATTTTCAGCTCATCATTAGCTTATGTCTTGTTTTCCCTGTGAGCATCTCAGCTAGGAATGGGCAGCATTGATTTGGTGTTTCCTATGTCCATTTCTTGTAGAGAGAAATGGAAGAACTTGCCATATGCAAAGGAATAAGAGCTATAACCACTCAAGCCACATCTTGGGGGCCTTTACTCCTCCAAAAGCAGGTTGTTAAAGCCCTTCCTGCCTTAGAGGGCTTCTCCATCCAAAACAGTGAGTACTGTTGCCTGGGTCCACTTTTTTTTTCCCCAATGTCTCTTGTTCCCTCTCAGCTGTACTGCAGTAGCTTGGGAAACTGAGATTTTTGACCTAGCCCTCCAGCACTAGAAAAGATGAGCTGCTGCCAGTGTGTTTTTCAAGGGGGCTCTGCTCCTACTTCTTGGTCTGGAAAAAAAATAATTCACCTTCAAAACAAGCTGCAAAGATATTTAAAACTGAGATCTCTGCTGTGTGATCTCATACATGTGGGTGAGGATGTTGAGTGATATTTTGCATAGAGTGGAATATATCCCTCCGCTTTCCTGTTGTGGACCATTTAGCAAATCTAGCAGGGAAGCACGTCACTCTTGTGGGAAAGCCCAGAAGCTGTTTGTTATGGAGACTGTGCTCAGATTAACTTTGGTAGGAACTGCATTTTGTTTTCCTGTCTGTACATATTTAAATAAATAGAACCAAAGTTGTAGTGGAGAGAGGAAAAGGTTATGTACTTCACAGGGCAAGGAGTTTAAACTTCCTGGCTGATGTAGCAATGGCTAAAAGAAGAACATTGCTTTGCCTACTTTTAACATCACATCCAAGCAATGCTCTGCAACAGAAGCGAATCCAGCTATGGCCACGAAGTTAGAAAACTGGCATTTGCCAACATGACAATCTCTTTCCAAGGTCCAGTTCTGCTGTGGCAAAGCTTCCACTGAGTCCAGTAAGAACTGGGGAAGGTCCTTAATCTCTTAATCTTAAGGAAATAGGAAGTGTTTCTTAAGTAAGTCTTCCCTTTTTTTAAAGATGAACATTATTCAGGTGATTGTGCAGTCTTTTTATATTACTGTAGCAGTATTTTCACTGATCTGAATGCAAAACATGTCTTTCCATTGTTTTTCCATCTTAACAAGTAGCCACTCCCGCATATAACTCCAGTGCTCAGCATGTTTAAATCACAGCTAACACAATCACTGCCTTCCTTAATTTAACTTGTGATGGCAAAAACAGGACCAGATCCTTTCCAGAGCACTAGAACACCTGCTTACTGTGTCATTGTTCTTGTTTTTTTGATATGGTAACTAATGATGCCTCCCTTTAATTGTTTCACAGCCACATCTTAAATCTGTTTTTAGGGAGAATGGTATGTAGGGACTGAATGGTAAGAACTTGAACAGATTTTTATTATTTTGGATGATGTTGCATCAAAACAGTTGCTATTTCAGTATCAGGTTGTTTCTGTGGGCTCTTTATGCAGATGCATTGGAAGCTTTGAACATAATGTGCTTGTAAAAGAAAATTGGCTACATCTGCTTTGAATTAAGCCTGACCTTAAAATGTAAAAGCTACACAGCTGGTGATGTTTCTTGGTTAATGGCAGCACCGGGGAAGGTCTGCCCCAACTCACCTGCACCCTGCAGACCAGGGGAGCAAGGCACTGTCTCCGGGAGGATTTGCTGTCTGCCCCTGCTGTGTGGTCCCAGCAGAGGGGTGCGGGGTGTCACCATGTGGAGGTGCCTGCCAGATTGGACAGCAGCAGGAAAAGCCAGGGTGGCTGCGCTGGGGTGAGAGATGGGATGAAAGCAAGGGCTGGACCTCTGGTCCTTGTGGAAAAAGAGACTTAAACATATGCCTATAAAATCTGGCTGCTTTTTTTCTTGCATTGATGCTGGGGTTGCTGTGTTACACTGAGTTAGGAGCCAGACTGCATGAGTGAGTGCCAGGGTCTGGGTGTGCTGACACCGGTGCTCCTGCCGGTGGCCTGCAGTGTGACTGCTCTCATCAACACCTGAGCAGTGCCCCGTGCCTTCATTTATGAAGGCAGTTTTAGCACAGGTACTTCCACAAACCCCCTGTAGCCCAGCAACAACCCGTGGCATCTTGCTGCTCTTCCATCCTCATGTTGTCAGGGGTATGCGATGACCCAAGTCCTTGGCAGGGTGGTGGGCGCTGGCTGCACCCTTGCAGCCCAAGGGCAAGTGGGGAGGGAGCGTAAGACGCACCATGCAGCAGCACCACCAAAGGCATAGGTAGAGTGCAAGTAACTTTGTGCAGCACGTGGCTTGATAAAAGCAATGTTATCCTGCTTTCCAAAAGAGGGAGCAAGACTAGAGCTGTTGCCTTTGTGTAAAATTGAAGTAAATCCTCTGCTGCGGGAGAGATTGCAACAGCTGGACGATATCTCAGTCTACCAGTATTCCCTCTGAAAACAGTGGATCTGTTAGCAGTGTCGGTTGTTACTGAGTGAAGATCCCATAATTTGGCCCCATCTGAATTTTCCTTGCTATGTTTGTCAGCAGAGTCTGTCTCAGAAGAGCTCTAGTGCTAAGGCTTGTGGCCCTGTTGAAATGGGGGATGAGGTGTGAATTTAGTTGGTGGAAAATACATATTCAGTAAGTCCAGAAAACACAGCATGGCTTCAGTCTTTCGTCACAGCCCAACTCTGCTTAAATATCATGGTGTGCCTGAGGAAAACGTAGCAGGGACTGCTCCACACTGCATCTGACAAACTGATGCTCTCGGGGTTTCCTACATGCTGAAAGGGACAGATGTGTCCTGTTAGAAGTCACTTAATCTGTTTCTATAAGACGTGTTATAGCTGACGGATCACTGTTAATTACAATATTCCCTTGTATTTTTTGTGTCAGCCACCTCCAGTAAGGTAGCGTATGACCTATTCGAGATAATGAGCGAGTAAAGTCAGAACTCCCTGCTCTTCTTATTTAAATGGTTTGCTAATAATCTGCCAAGTCTGTGCGCACCAACTTTTTCTGAGTGAAAGCTCAAAACACGCTGGGGGGTGTTTTTGTAACAGACTGTTAGACATACTCTGCTCCTTTCCACTGCTACAAATTTCAATGAGTATGTGTCTCCTCGAATCACTGTATTCTTAATGTATTTACAACCTAACTGATAGCAATAGATGTCTTTCTTCCCTGGCAGTTCACGAGGATGTACTAATCAGTGTTTATTATATTTTTAATTCTGTAAATATTTATTTTGGTACTCTGTGTATTTATTGGCACTGATTCTGGTGTTTGCTTATGTATCATTGTAAATGTTGATGGTTTCAATAGTCTTGCTTCTAATGAATGTAAGGAACTCGGACTAACTGCACTTTTCTTCCATTCAAAAATCTTACAGTGAAAAATATTCCCACTGTCATATTATGTGTTATAATGAATACAGTTAATAAAATCAGTTGTCACTTTTCATTGATGAACGTGAAGGTTACTTTTTGATATTCAAGCTAGAGATAGAGCCAATCTGTTCAGTGCACTGGAAAATACTAGGCTTTTGAAAGCAAGACATTAGGGAATTATATCCCCAAAATAGCATAAAAGAGAATACTTGGGCACGTGTGCACTTTCATTTTTATGTAGAAATGCCTTTAGCAGTTTTACTAATAACGTCATCGAATAAGTAGACCAAATCCGTTACTTAGGGGAGGGCTTTCATAAATGAGTGAGTTTTGGTCTTCTGGTCTTCTGTTTCATCAGCACCTTCTCCCCCTGCTCCCCTTAAACCACTTAGACAATGGAAATGGACTGAGTTTCATTCTGTTTTTCAAATCAGCTTTGCTTCCTGATTCTCTTGGTTGGGAAGCCAGAGGGAAGCTGGTTCTCTTGGCACAAACCGACTTTGGAGTTGCACTTTTGGTGTGACAGCTCGAAAATGCAGTCTGCTGTAAGCTTCATTTCCCACTTTTAAAACTCAGACTTGACTGCTATGACTATGAAGGGACATTTATTAGAACCTCTGGTTTTCAACTTTCTCTAAATTTCTTGGATTTAGAAGATGCATAAAGCATTTGCATCAATCTCGTTTTAGTCCTTAAGTTTATTTACTTCACTTAGCTAGGTAGCACTGCCTTGTTAAGGGTTCAGGAAGCCTCCCATGTTACTACTTCTCCATGTAAGATACTGAACTAGCCAGAATAAGAACTGGAATAAAATCTGCTCAGAAGTTTTCAAGAAACAACAAAGTGAAAGGTATGAAAAGCTCAATATGGAAGTAAGGAGCAGGACATGGTGACACAGTATAAATTGATCCTATGTTCACAAAAGCATAACTCTTTCCAACAGCTGGAATGAGGCTGAAGAAATGTTTTCCCAGTGATTTAGTGGGAAATTAAATCACTGTATATAAATGCCTGAATGTAAAGCAATTTTACATTCAGGCCTTCTCAGCCTATGTCCCCTATTGCATGTTCATGTCTTTTATCCTATGCATCTGGAACTAAAAGAGTTGTGGTTTAAATTATTCCCTACTGCAGAAGATTGCCTAGTGATTACCTTGCTTGCATCCAAGTATAGCTACTGGGGTTTTGCAGGGCAAAAGGGTTGCAATGAAGTGCAGGGCAAAAGCACAGCAACCTCATGAATCTTGATAACTGCAGATCTGTGTGATGCAGCTGTTAACACCTTCCACAAAACCAGACTACAGTAGCCTGGCAGATCCACTGTGACAGAAAAAATTGAAAAGTCTCCTGAAACCAAGAGACTTGTCCCAGATATCTTTTTGAAATCAAGATGGAAGATGCTGCGTTTCTAATATTGAGCTAAAAGTCCCTTCCCAATTAAAACCAAGATCAGTCATTCCTGACAGTACATCTCTATGATTTTCATGGCCACCTTACTGGAAAAGTGTTTGCAATGGGAGTGATGACCTGGAAATCTCCCTGTGACCCGTTCCTTCAAGATGAATGCTCCATCCATTTCGCAAATCTATCAAGCAAGAAAGAGAAGAGAATATTCTTGACTCCAAATAATTGGTAAGGAACATTGGCAAGACTAATGGACCAGTCAACTGACTGTGAGTGAGTACTAGTCTCATTTTAAATCCTTTCCCTTGAATCATGGTATTTTTCCCTTTCAAAGTGATTGTACAGAAGTTATTTACTAGGAGCTCACACTGAGCAGACGCCTGCTCCTACCTACCACGTTGCACATCTGCTTCAAATTAAAACCATTCCACGGTGCCCTGAGGGGGATGGGAAGGAGGCTCAAAGGTTCTGCAAAGGGTTATTTCAGCAGCCATGGATGCTGCTGTGCCAGCTGAAGACTAAGAACCTGCTTTGTGTCTAGTGACACATCACTCCTTTTGCTCTGCAAAGGCCCTTAGCACTTGGCTCAGATATTTAGTTAGACCCTGGGATCAGGAGGTCTCTTATTCTGACTAATGAGGGAGACTTGTCCTTGACCAATATGTGTATTTTTTCCAGCTTAAGGAAAATGAGTATTTTTTAAAAGATAGAGATGGAGTCCCATAGCTACTATTCTAAATAGAACAAGACAAATGCGAGGAATCTGTTGAAGTACAACTCCCCACAGCTACTCCAAAGACTAACAAACAACCCATGCTGATGCTGCGTCCTTATGCAAAGACCCCTCAAAAAGTGGCTCTGTGCAGCACTCCCACATGAATCCCAGATGAGATGACCTAGAGCCAAGTGTTGCCACCAGAGTGGAGTGGGCTCATGCCTTCCAACAAAGTGCTGGTCCAGACCAGGGAGGTCCACATACCTCTTCTACCTTTTGAGGCAGTTGTGAGCAAACTGCTGCTGACCTGATTTACAGAAGGCTGCAGGTACCACATTTTAAAGTCTGGTCCACAAAATCAGATGCACCTAGCTGTGGTGTTGCTCAGAACTTGTAGTCTGAGGTTTTATGATAAAATTTCACCATCACTTAAGCACCTGCACTGGGCAGGCTCAGAAGCACCACATGGCTAGGTCTGCTCTTCTGTGCATCATGGTGGGAGTCTCAGACAGGCTCTTCCTCTGGCCGTGTCAGTCTTCTCTGTTGGTGTCACTTGAAATTCATAGGTCCCTTAGGCAGAGGAGAGACTTGAGTAAAGATCCTCTGGGTGAAGGTCCCGAATAAGCAGGTGTTGGCTGGGTAGAAGTGCGGCAGCGTTGCGGAGGTGGTGGGAGAGGTTGAGGCAGCTAAACCTAGGGCAGTCAGAAGCCTTGTGGGCAGTAGTGTCCTCTCCTGCTTCACAGGGAGATGGTTGCCTCCAGGGCACCTATGTGGCTCGAAGTGCTTCAAGAACATATTCAGCTGTAGGCTACTGCACTGTGGGAATAAATGGTGCTGAGCTCCTTGCATGGAGCTGGGCACATGCAGGGTGACATGCACAACGCAAGGTAAACAAAAATCCTATGGCCGAATAGTATTTTAAGGACAGAAATTATGGTAAATCTGTACGTCACGTAAAGCAAATCTGTTCCGTTCCTGCCCAGCTCCATTTGTTCACCTGTAAAGATGAAAACACAACGTAATTTTGCAACAAAATAGGTTTGAATAAATAAAGGCAAATGTGTCGTAGTAAATATGAGTAGTGAAAAACCTGCTTTTGATTATGGCTGTGAAGATACTGGCCACAGTCTAAAGTGGACATGAAAAAAAATCTGTTCTACTAAAATGATGTAGAGGGTAGAAAAATGATGGTCACAAAAATCAAATGGATTGTTCTGAGTATTTCTTAAGGAAAAATAGATAAGAATTTGACTAGTCTTGGTCTGTCTTTACAGTAGGGATATATTACATCTACATCTGTCTTTCTCTGAGTTTCTACCCTTCACATTCTGCACTAATAGATTTTGTTTACTGACAGATAACAAATTGTACAAAAATGCAGCATTTACAATGAAGAAAGCAGCCCTGCTACTCTTTTGCTTATAGATGTCTTTTTTTCACCGTTTTAACAAATTAAGCTTTTGATCCTTCCAATTAGACCATATCCAGTCATTATCATGCCACATTTAGGGTCTGATTAAGCAGCCGCTGCATCTGAGCAGCTTCATTCAAATCAGTAAGAAATGCTCATATGCAGCAACTGCAGAAATGGTGCTTGCATCCTTCACAGAGCTGCCTATTGCTCCTTTCTCAGAGGCGTAGAATATTTATGTCTATCATCACTACATGATGTTGAATTTGCCTGTATTTTTTTTTCCTAGGGTCTGATAGACAACACCATAAATCTGCAAGTTTTATGAAAAAACAGTTGGACCAGATTACACGGTTAAGTTGACTTGTCTATGCCGGATCTTAATTCTCTCTCAAGATGTAACATGTATTCAGACTGATTTAAAATAAATGGCTGTATCGGAAAACAAAACAGGCATCAGAGCACAAGTATAAAGCCAAATGTCAGCCCCTGGCTCTGAAACGACCAGGACCCTCAATCCGAGCTATGAAACCTTACATTTCTGCCTCAGTGCAGGCAAACACATAGCACTATTTATAGCACAGCCTTTTAGTACCCTTCTGTTAGAATAGGCTTCATCGGAGGATTTACATGACTAACCAAAAGCAAAAGCCTTCTGTACTTTGTTTCCATAAGAGAAGGCCAGTGTGAAGCTGGTGTTCACTGGGCTGAATTACAGAAACTATCAGTTACTAGAAAACCAGTTACTAATTCAAAGGCATCTGTTACCATGGCACAGGTCTCCTCTTCCCTCTCCATGCCCCAGATTTAACATCAATGATGGGAGCTTAGTGAAAGCTCAAAAAGAATGGTTCTTACCTCTGAAAAATAAAATGCATAGTCAAGGAAGACCACATGTTTTCATGGCAACTAAGGAGTAAAGGGTTAAGACCTAGGAGATGGCTCGGAACCAATAAACAGCACAAAAGAGTCCTATTAGCAAATCAAGAGCCCAGTGTGCTCTCATTTCCCCCCTTGTATCTTCAATTAAACCCTTTGGGCCACAAAGTTACTGTTGGTGCCAAGGACAACAATCAGCATGAGGTGATTATTTTAGATTCTGCTACATACCCTGAAGACTCATGAAAATGAAAACCAACCCTCCCTTCACCCTGGATCTGATTTCCAGGGCAGGGCAGGCCCATCAGCTAGTCCCCATCCTTTCATCTGGCTGTGCCAGCTGCAAGCACCCAGGCTTTCCCCAGAGATGCCACTTTCTCACAGATGCTTGCCTCTTCCTGCCTTCCAGATGGCAGTGGGCTTCTTAACAAGCTCCCTGATTTCTCTTTCCCCCTTGGGATTTCATTTCAATGTTATCTTGTCACATCTGTTTTTCTCCAGTCAGATGATGTGCAGGAGCACGAGGTGTATTGCTTCTTCAAGAGGTTACCAACCTGCAGCTCCCGTGGCCGTTTCAGACCTCCCCGCTGCAGAAGTGCCCCCGTGCAGCAAGGGCCACTGATGCTCTGGTGTGCCAGTGACAGCCCCTGCCCCAGCTGCTGAGCAGAGGTAAGGACCACTTTGTTGAGGTTTGCACAGGCTGCTTGTTTCCTTGTCTTGTTCTGCATCACTGAACTTACTCTTTCCTCCCTCGGGCTTTTTTGCAGGGCTTCTCGAGGCTCCCCGGTGCTGTTATGGGGCTGTTTAACATGGCTTGGGAAGGAGGAGAACGGCTGCAGAACAGGGCAGGGAATTGGAGTCAGGCTGTGATATCCTTTCACACATGCCCTCTGTGACCTTCAGTGCAAAACTCCACCTCTTTGCTTTTTCCACCTTTAAATAAGGATTGTGATCCTTCTACAGGAAAAGTTTCATGTGGCCAAATCCTTCAAATTTTACCCCACCGCCTGTGAAGTGATTTGAGACGTGGGTAGGGGCATGGTGCAACAGCAGCACTCTCTCATTCCCCCCATCCTGCCCACATTCACCAGGTGCAGATGTGGCCATAACCTGAATGAGAAGAGGGGAAGAAAAAACCCTCTTTCCCATATTTTTTGCGTGGCATGGCAGTGGTAAGTTCCCAGGGTGAGGATTTGGCAGAAGAGAGGCCATAGAGCTGCCTTTCCTTCCCCCTGGCTGTGGTGCTGGTGCCCCCGGGGCACTGCAAATGTGGGATTAAAGAGCTGGAGAAGAAGGGTGTCAAGGGGAATCGGCAACATCACAGAGCAGTGGGAGGGGGGTGTTATAGTCCTTCCTCAGCTGAAGCCCCACAGTGGGGACCCTTTACCTGCCAGGGGCAGGAGAAGAAGAGATGTGGGTGTTAAAATGTCTTGAGCCTCTTGATGTATTTGTCCTTAGACCTGGCTACAGATGCTCTTGCCTCCAGATGGCCTTTCTGCTGTGTCCTGCACAGCTTTGACCTGCTGATGGCCCCAGACTCTCCACTTTCATGAAACTAATTGAAGAAACACCAGAGTAGGAAGCAATACCAATCAAAAAAGGATGTTCTGCTGCCTCCCTCGCTTCCAGTTTTCGACTAGGGATGGCAGCAGTAGTTATTCATTGCTCCCGCCATGCAGCCAGAAGGCAGCCGGCCTTGGGATTTGATGAGCCAGGCGTTGAGCCTCGCAGAGTGATGTGGTGCTGTGGCTCTGGAAGAGGGCAATGTAGGAACTGATATATTGGTTGAACTGGTGACCCACCTGATCAAGCAGTCTATTGCTGTCCACAGATACCAGCAGAGGAGATATTTTGTAAAGACACATGAAGATGCTACTGTGGATAATTATGCAGTACCTATTTGGCAGAAGAGGTACCTTTGTAACTTGAGGTAGTGCTTTGTCTCTGTTTTGATGAAAATTGTTTGTATTACTTGTTGCCACAGAGGAAATGATTCCCACTCACATAAATATTCACTGTCAGTGAATATTTTGAGCTTCTTTGCTTCAGTAATATCCTGTGGCCATGAGTTCCACGCATTCATTACGCTTCACTAAAAGAGAGAAAGAAAAAAACCTGCCTTATGAGATGTAAGGGAAATGCTGGGGAAATTTTAGGTGACAGGTAATCAATTTTTAATTGGGCAGACTCAGAAAGAAAGAAAGGTAAGAGAAGGAGAACATCCTGGTGAGGTGTACTATATTGCCATGAGGTTGTTTGAAATGGCCTTGTTACTCATGCATGACTCATGCTTTTACCAAGGAAAAAGTCGATTTTTTTTTTTTAGGGATATTGGTCTGGAGACAAAAGGGATCTCCAGTCCTTCAGCCAGCAGGCCAGGACTGGGGATGATGCTGACCTGACACAGCTTCCCTCCTGCGCTGGGCAGAGATGGCTGTGCTGTGCCGCCCTGGCTTTCACCTTCCCTTCCTGCCCAGCAGGCAGCAGGAGCGCGGCATTATGAAATGGAGGTGCTGGGAAACCTAATTCAGAAGGCATTTGTTTCCAACTCAGGTGGTGCTTCGTGCTCTGGTAGTTTTTAACCGGCTCCTGGCTGGGTTTATTCTCCTCCTGTGTTTCAAGGGTCAGCACTGGAGAGCTGGGCGCTGCCACAGCTGGGACGCCAAGCAGCCGCCTCTGGCAGCGTCTCGGCAGTGGAAAGCTGCTGCTGTAGCTCTCCAGTAAATCGCCCTGCACCAAGGTGTGCTCATTAGATATTATATCCCATGGGAGATGTGTTAGATAATTTAACAAGGTTTTGCTGTGGGCTCTATTTCAGTGCAGTCCCAGAGCAGTGTCCTGAGGGTTCCCCAGCCCAGCCCCTCTCTGCCTGGGTGTGGCTCTTGCCTCGGAGAACCCCCTCCTCTTGGGTCTCCTTGGGCTGTCCCTTACAGAGACACAGAATTGCAGTGGGGTTGAGGTGGGAAGGGACCTTTGGAGGTATCTAGTCCAACCCCCCTGCTTAAGCAGGACCACCCAGAGCCCAGGACCATGTCCAGGTGGCTTTTGAGTATCTCCATGGATGGAGACTCCACAACCTCTCTGGTCAACCTGTGCCATTGCTCGGTCACTCTCAGAGTAAAAAAGTGTTTCTTGATGTTCAGACAGAGCCTTCTGTGTTTCATTTTGTGCCCATTGCCTTTGGTCATGTCACTGAGCACCACTGGGAAGACTCTGACTCCGTCCTCTTTGCACCCTCCCTCCAGGTATTTATATACATTGATGAGATCCCCCCGAGCCTTCTCTTCTCCAGCCTGAACAAGAGAGATATTTTCTAGAAGAAGCGTCACAGGTCATAGCACTTCCAGAACCACGTTGGAGAACCGTGCCGGGGTCGGGGACTATCCCTGCTCAGTCCCACACCATACTTTGCCCCACAGCAGGCATGCGTGGTGCCTGCCTGGGGCCTAGTGAACCTGGAGAGCTTTTTGGACCACGTGCTGTCTCAACAGGGAGAGAAGGGACACACAAGCCCTCACGCTGTGTGCAGTGGCTCAGGGCTGGGAGGTGATGGAGAGGTGGTGGGAGGGGTGGAAAGATTTCTTTCTGAGCAGTATCACCAGCTTGTTCTGCCACAAACTGGTGTATAACGGCCCGGATGAGCTCCATGCACCTCCTTACAGCAGGCAGAGTGGAGCTGCTGCTGGCAGTGCACGTGAGCGCTGCTGCTTTTCCCCAAGCCCCAGCTCACCCTTCTTTTTCCTGTTAGATCCTCTCACAAAGAGATTGTTTCTTTTATGAAAGGTGAAGCACCAGCCCAGCATGCTCTCAACTGTGAAGAGCAAATGATTTATTTAAGATGTCTTTGTACTTTGCTGAGGACTCTCAGCTGGATGAGAGTGTCTCCTGGCTGGTGCTGTGCCAGAGCCACTGCTCTCATGGCTTTACAGCACTGATAGACCGGACAGAAGGCATGGGCATCTCGGGAAACTGAGTATGCCCTGAGGAAATGTATTCAAGTGGAAAAGGCTCTTGCAGGACCAAAGGACACCTGCGTTTTAGTCCTGCTTCTCCCACTCACCTGCTGCCTGCCTGCGTGTGAACCAGCCCACCTCCTCGCTGGACGTTTGCACAGCGCAAATGTCACTTGGTGGAGCATCTTCTGCTCCAGCTGTTCAAGTGTGGGTGCAGGAGAGGAGCCCAGTTTGTGGCTGCTGTTTCTGTCCAAGCCTGCACTGGCTCCAGGGACCATCCTCCCCTACGACTTGAAGGTCTGGAAGAGCTGATGCAAATCAGCTCCATGATACTTTCCATGGGGAGAGCTCCATCAGCAACACGTGTGATAACTTCCTACCTCTTATCTTCCTCTGCTGCAGCTATTATCAGACCCTCCTGTGTGGTTTTAACAATGTACTTCCACTGAGGACCTACCACCCGCAGAAGGGCTTGCGTGCTGCTGAGGTGCTCTGGCTCTCGTTAGGCTCTGACCCTGCTCTTGACGGTGGATGAGAGCTTCACAAGTCGTTTAGGCTGGGAGAGGATCAGATCTTTGCAGAGGGTTTTCATACGCCTCCGGTGTTAGAAAAGCTACAGTGCTTACAAGGCACAACTTCAACTTCTGTACAATTTGTAATTTCCTTTAATTGCTTAAAGCGCTCTAATTTTTACACCATTGTGAAAGGATCTTTGTTTACAGTGATTGCAGAGGGTAATATTTCTAGCATGGGTAACCATGGCAATGAATAATTCTATTCTCAGGAACTGTGCCAGCTGCACTAATGCCTTATAGTAGCACTCAAGCAGTTTGCTAATGAGAGACTTCTTGTTTATTGTAGGAGGACATTTTCCTGTGTCCACACATTAGCCTGTAGTTTCTTAAAAGCACATTCCTTATCACTAATATGTGGAGAAAAAAACCAAAGCAAAACAAGCAAATCTCAGTTACACAGCTCCTCTTGCACATAAGATTTTCCTGTTTTTTTTCTTGGAGACTGTATTATAAGATACATTATTTAAGGAAACTTATGGTATACAATAGTCTGTTTTGCTTTTACTACCGCCTTCTAAAATAACGATGAGCTTAGGATGCTGTAGAACAGCTGTTTCTTACACAAAAAGACACCACCTTGTAAAATGATCTAGTCAAACATATGTGGCTTTTCTCACTAGAGGAAGGACTTTAACTGTTTTAAAAAATTAGTTTTATAAAGAATTTTATTTGAGTAAACAATAATTTAAAATTATATTACTTTATGAAACTATATATTACAGCTTGGAGTCGAATTACTTCAACACCAAAGCATTGAAATTGATTAAAATATTGTTCTCATCTATGTATGAACATGATTACTATATTTGTAAAAAAATTATATAAAATAAGTAAAATATATATTTTTACATATTTCATTATTTAAATGCAATTTAAATTATTTTAACAATAAATGCTCCAAATGGAATACTTTTTTAGCTTATATGATTTACGGTATGTTCACAGGAAAAACCCTTAAGGAATAGCTAAACTACAGTTCCTGTCATTCCATGGACCGTGGTCTCAGAATACAAAAACAACCAGGTGGAATAAAGCATCCTCTCCTGTTTTCAGAAAAACGTTAACAACGATCTCAAGTCTCTTATCCAAGATCAAAATCCTTAGGGAAAGATTCATGGAGCAACTGTTGAATTGGGCAAAGTTGTTTGGAACGATTGCAGCTTGAGGGTTTCTAGAAAAGCATTTCTTAGCCTTGTGTTTTTTATCAGAGGGAAAGGTGATTGTGTACAAATAAACAACACAGCACAAACCTCCATTTCTTTTTCATGTCACAAAGCGAATTGATCTCTTTTCTGTGGTTAGTGATTTGGTGCCCTAATTAGTGGGCTTTGTTGTCACCAGTCTCTAAGTGACCGACATCTGCCCAGAACCAGCTGTCGGGTGGCTCACGCAGCGCCTAGCCCCCCTCCGCAGGGCTCCCTGTCATCACCCATTCGTGCTCTGCTCTCCAGAAAAGATCCTCTGCCCATATCCCTAAAGACAAAGCAAGATCCACGAACCACCCTTTCCCAACAAGCTCAGTCTGAGCTGACTTAAATGAGAAAAATTCCCCCAAAATTCTGCTCAGCCTGGGATAGCTCGGTTCTTCTGCAGCTCAGTAACACCCCCACCTCTTTAGCATTTAAAAAAAGTAGGTCAGTTCTGAAATGAAAACAGCCCGGAAAAGCTGTAGTGATTTTCCACAAAACTGTCACAACTCAATGGCTGACCTTTTTCTTCCCCAGTTTCTTTTTCCAGCTAAGACAGTTCCCTGGGTTAACTCAAATGACCAAGTTGCTTGGGTCTTCCTCTGCCTCTTGAAACTACAAATATTCATTGTGTGGAAATTTACAGTTCGTTTGCTTCTCTCCCTCCATTTCGTCCCAGTGTGGACAGCCACCGAGAGGACTGGTCCTCCCAGCCTGGGAACCTCCATCCCAGTGGGGTTCTCCCCCCAGCTCTGCTTGGCACGGCGGCAGGACACCAGCTCTTGGGCAGCTGAGCCCAGCCCAAACACACGTGCTAGGGATGGGGGTACTGCGGATGGATCTGATACCTGCTGGTCTGCAGGTTTCCTCCTGCATGTATGAAGCTGTGCTGTCTCCTCTCCCCACTTTCACTGGAAGCTTAAAGGAGATTTCCCAATGGGATGATGGCACAGGAATAGTTTGTGTGCTTCTGTGTGCTGACCTGATGAACCTTGATGGACCTGATGGCAAACTTGATGAACCCTGCAGAAATTGTGTAAAAGAGAAACGGTGGCTGACCTTGAGCCACAGATCTGATCTAAACCCTGAGCTACCCAGCGTTTGCTGCTATTTTCATGGCTACCCCAGATAGCTGCCCTGAGGCAGGAATGCTCTATTTCTGGGGTTTGTTTTTTTTTCTTTTTCATGAAAGATGTACTGACAAAGAAAGAGCTACAGAAAGGGAAAAGAAAAGAAGGGGGGAGAGAGAGAGAGAGTCACTTCATACGGCTCTTCCAGATGGCAGATACCCAAGCCCAGGCTCCTTCTCGGAGGTGTAAATCCAGCATGCACTTAATGTCCGTGGAGTTACCCTTGATTTGCACTGGTGTGCGGGCAGCCCTGGCTGGCAGAGCTGCTGCAGGAGTGTAGGATAAGTGCTCAGGGAACAGGGAGGTTACATCAGGATTAGTAAATAGGGCTGTCCTGAAAGGGGAGATTTATACAAATTCCTGTTGGGTTTGGGAGCTCGTGACGGGACTGGTGTTTTGCACAGTGCTGTGGCCGTTCCTCCTCAGTGAGCTGGGCTGGGATCCTGCCTCTCACTTTGCAACAGACTTCTGCAGAAATCCTCTCTCCCTTTCAGGTGTGGGGATGTGGTGCCCAAAAAGCTTCCAGTGAGGGACTCACACCACAGAGGGTTAAAGTGCTGTAATTTCCAAGGCAGTCCTGAGTTCGTCCTTTTCTGAGGGCTGCAGCGCTGCTCATTAGAAGCAATTAATCTCCAGTGCTGTGCTCTCCTGTCAGCTCGTGCCACCGTCACGGGCCAACTCATCCGTGAGGAAGCAGCTGGACGTCCCACGCTGACCAGTGTCTCCTCCGATGTCTCACTTTGCTCTCGTCCCTCACAGGTGGTTTGGGTAAATATGTGCATGGACATAACACGTGAATGGCAGACGCATCTAAGCCCCACGAATGAGGGGAAAGCTGGACAGCTTCTGCTGCTGCTGAAAATCAGGTTTGTAATTGAATTAGATGCAGTTGTTTGAGACACATGAGCCATTCCCCAGCGACTGGGAGCTCTGTAGTTGCTCTGTGAGAGGGCTAAAAAGGAGTCAGTGCACTGATTTGGGAAGTCGTCGTCTTTTCCTTCACATTGGTGCCAACCATAAATGACATAAAACATTGCCATACCTCTCCAGAGACCCCTCTTCTTGGACAAATTGTCACCAATATTTGGCAACCCTAAGATCGTAGGAGAAAGCATTGCTCAGCCAGGTGAGGGGATGGTTTTCAACACCCTTCTGCCACGTACATTATTCTTGGGTCTCTGTATAAAACTGTCTTCCCTTCAGAGCTATGGCTGATGTAAAGGAGATTGCGTTAAGGGTTTTACTGCTGGTTTTACAGGTAGCACCATCTGTCCAAGCAGTTCCCAGCACGTGGGCTGCATGTTGGAAGGCAGCTGCTAGCAACCATCTAAGGTAGTAGGACTTGGTCTACTTTTTTCTCTCTCATCTACTGACTGATCACCTGTAATTCAAACCCCAGTCCGAGATCACAAACATCACCTGAGACATTGCAGTTATTTCTACAGCAGATCTCAGTTCTCCCAAACAGCCCAGAAACTCCCTACAAAACATGTAGGAGACTCTGAAACTATCATCTGGGAAAAAGCCATGTTGATGATATCATCTTGCAAAAATGCATGTTCCCATTAAGCTTCACACTACCTGACCCACGAGGAACCCAGGGAACTGTGGTATCTACTGCTTGCTTTGTTTGTCAGCCATGACTTTCATTTCTCATTTTCACTAAACTAACTGTTTTTTCCTTTTTCCTTAAAGCTTCCGTTCACCCAGCTTGCAAGTCATTGAAGAGCATCTGCATTAGATGCAAAGGCTACAAAAAACAAGTATTAGGATCCTGTTGTATGATAAATCCACTTTACCAGCATTAGCAGTCTGGCTGGAGGTGGCCCGTGCAGAATCCCTACTGGGCACAGGAGCTGCACAGGAGCTCCCAGCCCAGACAAACTGAGGGAGGTGACTCTGTAGCTCCTGGCATAACTGAGCCTCGTGTAACTGCTTGGAGTGGTGACCCTTAGACCTGCACCTACGCAACTCTAGTTTGTCCTACATCCTACATTTGTCCGCACCTGTCTACTGGTGCTCCCATCTCTATTTAAGTTATGATGAATTTTAAGTGCATTTGTGAGAGAATTTCAGATTATTCTTGAAAACTTATGTAGCCCGGAGGATTGCAGTGGGGATTTCTACTGCAGTCTGAGCTGTGTCTGCTCTGCTTCCCCTGAAACACCACTCCAGGGCTTTGCCAGGGCCTTTCGGAGTTTGGGGGGGTTGCAGCTCCGACACCATCCTTTTGCTGCCTCCTTCCTGCTGGTGGAACAGGCAGAGTTCAGCTGTTGCCATGCAGATGAAACACTGCTGCCCTGACACACTGCCCTGCCATGCTGCCCTGCCACAGCACCCTGCCACAGCACGCTGCCACGCTGCCCTGCCACGCTGCCGTGCCACGCTGCTGGCACCCATTGGCCACTCGAGAGCTGAGCTCTGCTCCTGCTCCTGTCTCTGAGCCGCAGAAGAAGAGCACGCAAATCACCGCATCTCCCACTTGTCAAAAGCAGAACAATATCCTTTCATATAAAACTGTTTTGACTTGCGGCTGATGTGCCCAACACGTTCAAGCACTGAAAGGCTTATTTAATAAGTGCCCCTGCAGTGTGCAGGCTGCACCCATAACCCAAGAGAAGGTGCTGGTGGAATGGTTTTGGCAGCATTTCCTTCTTCCCCTGCAGCCGGTCAGCCCAGGAGCTGAACCCCAGGAGCTGACCCTCAGCTGGCACGGCAGGAGGGACGGCAGACTGACTTCTCTGAATGCAAGCTGCCGTCTCCTCGCCTCGCTAAGCTGGTCGGCTCCCTGATGCATGCTTCTCCCGGGGGCCTGGCGATGCCGCTGCCTTCTCCTGCTGCTGCCAGAGCCCTGCACCAATCCTGCACCCAGATGCACTCCATTCCCTGTGCGGCTCCAAGGGGCATACGCAGGGGAAGAAACCTCACGAGAGTGGGGGGAGAAGGAGTTTAAAGTCTTGTCGAGCAGAGGCTGCAGAAAGAGGCGTGGTGGGGAATTAATAATAGATTTCACAACAGGAAAAAAGAGTTTTTGAATGTGGAAAAAAAAGGCTCATCTAGTTAAATCCTTCTCAGTTTGGAGCTCTTCTGCCTGCTTGGTGGCTAAATTCGCACTCCTGCGGTTTGTACAAAGGTAGCAGTCCCATGCAATGTCTTTTGCGTTTAGGATCAGGAATTACCGTTTTCTCCCAGTATTGAACACAGGCCTGGGAAGAGGCTGGGTCTTCCAAGCTCAAACTTCCCTCTTTTTTTTTTTTTTTTTTTTTTTAATTAATGCAGCTGCCATTATCTTCCAGCTGCTGTTGAGGAACAGTGTGGAATGACTCATGACACTCTCCAGTTCTCCCTTACGATGTGTGAGACTGGTGGCCTGAAGTGGATGGGATGATTTGCCATGATCCTGCCTGGCTGTTTGAGCTTTGCAAGCCAAGCAGAGGCATAGCTAGCCCAGGTGCGCAGAGGGGGCTAAGCCGCTTCCCAGGGGCAGCTCCCACCCCATGCCGGCCCTCCTGCCAAGAGCACCGCATGGGTGGGAGAGGCTCTGCTGGGGGGGTTTGCAAAGATGGCCAAGCGATGGGCCCCCATGTGATGACCACTCTGCCCAGCTGCTGTGCAGGGCTGTGGCTTCTCCCGTCTTGCTGGAGGGAAGCCGCCCCGCCATGCCTTAGGCAGCCGTCTGCATTGCCAAGGATGCAGTGGAGGAGCAGGAGGTGGCGGGATGGGAAGGGGAGGCCATTGGGTGGGGGAAATACAACTATTTACCTCTCCTCTGCTAGTAAGTCTGCCCAAGTGCTATGTCTGTCCAAGAAGAGTCTTCTTGAATCAGTGGGTTATGCTTACAAATCAATTGTAATGCAACTGCAACAGAATACAGCTCTCTGGTGGACCCCAGGCACTACCCCTCCTTGGCTTGCAGGAGCACAGATTTTACGTAATGTCCATGCTGGGCCGAATTCTTCTCTCAACTTAGTTCATTCTTGTCCAATTATTCCCCAGATCCCCTTCTCTCTTCCCCCCCCCCCTTTTTTTTTTTTGCTATCATCTCTGTCGGCTTCTGAGAAGTGCCGCACTTGTCTGGGATTTTTCTTTTACCCATCAGGTCCTGGGTCATTTGGTTTGGGAGCAGTGAAGACCTGCAGCGAGCCTGATGTGGGCAGACTGCCCTGTGCAGGGCTTAGGGGCTGTAGACTTGCCTGAAAAACAAAAAAAACAGTGAAGAAATAAGGGTAGCCTGGTCATTATCTGTTGATTTCCATTATAAAGGAACACCACAGGCCATGGCAGTATTTCAGTGATGTAACTCAGTCCTGTACCCACAGGCAGAATTTGGCCCTCTGTGTCCTGGCACAGGAGGTGGAGGGAAGCCGTAGAAGTAGGTCCATCAGGGTGAGTGCATTCACTTGATGTTTTGGGATATAATTCTCAGAGTTAAAATGCACGAGCAGAGATTTTACACTGAAATCTATGATTTCCTCAGAATTCTCTTCTTTTGTGCCTTCTGCATGCAAGCTTTTGTTAGTCAATTGCTACACAGCACTTTAGAGCATGTCTTTTGTGCAGTGGTCCTTTCAGCTGTCATGCTCTGATCACGTTCAGCCTAGATGTATAGAGCATTTATTGTTTGATTTGGGAGTTTTTTAATGAATGTTTCATTTAATATTCAGCCTTACTTGCCATTTGTCAGCAAGATTAACATCCTGTTGAATTTCACTCGGAGCAACATCAGTGCATCAGTTATGGGTCCATGTCTCGTTTCATCAATAGTTGCAAATAGGCCACAAGACCATCTGTGTCAGTCGTGTGTAAGAGTGAAAACAACAGAGGTCTAAATACAAACCATAATGGAAATTATCCTCTATCCTTTCCTTCTCTTCTCAGGCTCTGACCCATTTTTCCCCCATATCTCATCTCCAGTAAATATCTCGAGCTCCATCTAAGGGTGTCCTGTCAAGGGGAAAAGAGAATTATGTTTGCTTTCTTCTCTTGTTTATGCTGCATGGAGCAGGCCTAAAAGGTTTTCCCCTCTTTATCCAACAACATTCTCTTGATTTCTTTTTATAATAACTCCAGGGCTTGTCCTAATAGACTCGCTGGATAACTGGAGTAATACAGATATATACGAAAACTGCTTTGCTGAGAGGACTAACAATTTTTCATTAAGACTATTAATGTCCTTTGGGGATTTTCATTCCATTTCATTGAAATGCCTAAAAATATGTAGGAGAAAATATAGTCTTGTTAAAAGATTGGATGATTCTGCTATCTTAGCTAAGAGTTGGACAAGCACTATCTGAGACATCCCGCAAATTCTTCAGCGAAAATAGGGAAAGCTGAAGTTGACATTTTGCATATATTTTTCTTCTAGAGCTATAGGAAGCAGTCCCAATCCTCTTATGACTTGTTTTTATATAGAAATAAAAGCAGAAGCAAGAGCACAAGCCAATTTTTTTGTTTTCCTTGGTAGATCACTGCTAACAGAGCGTTTTTTGAAATCCCAGCAACTGCTACTAATCCTGACCTGATTTGGAGTCTTTTCAAAGCACACAAATAAAACCAGGTTGACAAAGCTCAGCTCAGAGACTGGTTTGCCTTCATTTATCTCAGCTGGGACTGCCACAGGGGCAGGAGAAGCACCACCAAACCTATCAGCTAGCAGCATTGCTGAATTTCAAGGACACGTTATTACTCTGGAGCAGCAGCATCAAATCCTATAAACTTCCTGGGATTGCTGGTGTGTTGGCCATGGCAGTAGCACTTGCTGTATGTGAACACTGACCTCCAGAAGCCCCTTTTCTCCTTCTCTTTCCCTCTTAGCCTTTTCTTAAGTTCCCTCTTTCCAATACCCATGTGCACCTTTAGTGCCTGCAGCACTGACCTTCCCTACTATTTGTTTCCTCTTCTGCGTGCTACTGCCTATTATTTCAAGGGGAATTGAAGCTCTTTAAAAAGCCCCCTTTTGCTACAGAGGCTGCAAATTTGTCCTATTTCTCCCACGTTACAGTAGGGCTCCAGACCCACTTCTTGTTAGTCATTCTGGCAGGACCGATAACTCTGGGAGAGGAGGTCAGAATGGGCAAATAAATTTACATTGAGTACAGTGATAAACATCCTGGCTATAAACTCCCCTCACATACATATTCTGTTTTCTGCAGAGTTTGTCATTTGAACATGAGGCAAGCTGTATTCAGATAGGAAGTTGGGAATGATGAGGAAGGAGGACGAAGGATGATCAAGGCACAGGTCATGACAGTGATTAATTTAACAGCATGTGCTTGTGTGGATGTGTTTCAGGATTTTGTTGCATCAAAAAACCCATCTCAAGTAGTTTTGGGACACTGATGAAATTTTATTGCTCTTCCCAACCCTTGTGTCTAAACCCACAGTTATTTTTTTTAAAAAAATCATGAATCTCACTAAAATATCAGTATCCTATGACCTGCTCTCTCTACTGCGCCTCCTGTAATTCACTCCTGGGTCCTTCCTCAGAAGCGAGTGCTGCCAGTTTTGTTACCAACTCCCCTCTGCAAATCATCCCTTTCACAAAGGCCCTCCACTTGATCTAGAGAAAAGAGATTTCCTCCCTAAAAGAGAGAATTTTATCCTCATCACAGAGCTTTTACTACTGTGTAATACACAGCAACCATCTAATATCTGTCGTCTTTATCCATAAAATGAAAACATTAATATCCCCATCTGTCAAAGATTACACGTAAACATTCGTTCCTCCCAGGATGCAATGGAGATCCACATTCCCTTTTGTATAAGCACTGCTGCCTCTTCTGTCCTAACATCTGATCCAGGGCAGCTGCCTTGAAGAGCGTTCTGGAAGATATTTACACTCTACTGATTCATTCTCACATAAAGGTAAACACATACATAAGCATATACCTGAACAGGGGTTTCCACAAGTCGTCATGTACTCAGTATCCAAATAATATTCTAGTGCCATAAAAGGGAAGCTGATTTTAAGGAATCACAATAATTTCAAACTCTGGGGCTGTTTTCCAGCAAACAGATTAAATGCCTGCAGCCCTATGCTGTTTTTCCCATACATTTTGGATTCTCTCAGTTCAAAACCTTGCTTGGTGTGTTTTCCATGATGGTTGTCATTGGTCTGTTAATTCTAGCAGCTCCAGGGTAAATTCTGACTGCATCTTCCTGCAGCTACATGGCACTTGATTTGTCCTCATCTACATAATCCATCTGTCCCCCGATCTGGGAGCTGTGTGCAGCCCTGGGTGCCAGGGAGCATGGGCTCAGTGCCCTGCTCTGAAAGGCATGGACAATAACCTTGCACAGTTTCTGGCTTTTTTTCTTAGCATCTGATTAATTTAATGTGATTCTGTGCATGAGTCATATAATGGGTGTCCGTTTAATGTACGGCTTCTCAGCCGTGGCACCTATTTCTGAGAGGTGATGGATATCAGTTATTATGGAGTTGAGAGGTCTCAGGATGTTATCTGAAGTAGTGCAATAGTTCCTAGGTGTGGCCAAAATCACATGCACTGCCTCTGTGCCTCTGAGCGTGGGGTGGGGTCTGGCCCATGGGTGCCAATCCACCTGGTTTCTGCATCCTGAGGACTTTAGCAGCAGCTAGACTGGAGGGAACCACCAGCTTAGACAGGGAGACCTCCAAGGCAGACAGTCCTGTGTGCAGGGATGCTGCGGGCAGGGGCCTGAGCACTCCAGCACCGACGCAGCCTTCCTGGATCCAGCCCTCAGTGACCTGGTCACGGGAGCACTGGCAGTCTCCAGCAGATCTGCTCTGGTTCACGGGTCTGACTCCCCATTCAGATTTCCACATCAGACCTCATCTTAAGTACTGGAAAAAATTAATCTTTGTGGCGTGGTCTTCTTTATGTACAGTTTATTATGTTTTTCTCCCAAATCATCTTGATTTATTTAGAATCTGCAAAGATCTGTGGTGTTGGATCCAGATGGGCTAGAGGATCTAGCCTGTCACCACCACAGCAACATCTGGCTCTGGCCTATTTGTGGCAGGCATTTAGTCAGATGCTTACAGTGTATGTGTCAGTGGATGTGTTTGCACAGTGGAAACTCTCCCCATGTTCCTCAGAGCCTGGTGCTGCTGGATTTTGTTTTTAATCAAAAATTTTTGGATTTTTTTTATATTTTATTTTTTCATTCAGGTGGGGTGGCTGTAGGAGAACACAGGGCTGAGGACAAGTAGCAAAACATGAGAGTATCCAGCATATTGGATCTTAGGGAAAGATGCACAAAGATGCCCAGTACAGTTATGCCTGTTGGATGAACTTAAAGCTTCCCCCACTAATATGCAACTCACAGAGGTACTCTGTAAAAAGCAATCTGGACAAAGAGAGTGGATGTGTTCACTTACAAGTTGACTAAAACTATTTTTGCTTCCCATTATCATTTTACGGCAGTTGCTGCTGCTTTAAAAGTCTTCCAGCAAGGACAAAACATGGGGTTTTTTTCCCCAAAATTGTTTGTCTCCAGTGCACTGTGCTTGAGCCAGCAGGCGTAACCTGGAGTTTTGCAATCTCATGTTTTGAGGGGATGGGGAGGACTCTGAGGCCAAGCTCTGTACCAAATGCATGCAAACCACTCGCCTCCTTGCCCCCAGGCTTTCTCCCGCCTCAAGTGAGCATGATGCTGCCTCACTAAAAGAGCTTTGAAGTCTTTGCTCGGGAGTCACTCTGGAGATGTTCTGTGTTATTGAAATGACAGTTTTGTGTTGAAAATTTCCTTGCAACTCACTCTCCTGCCAGAGCAGGCATTACTGGTTGTTTCCCAGGTTTGCGCATCATTGAGGTCTGTGCTAATCTTGTCTCTTCACTGACTGCTTCAGCGGTGCAGGGAAATGGTTGTGAGAGGAGACCAAAAGAACTAGGACAGGAGACAAATACCAGGAAATAATAGCTTGTAAGAAGGCCTCTGAGGAATCACAGGGACATGGGTGTAGATCTGCATGAACTAAGTAACAGCAAAACATACCTGACAATTAAGTAAAATGAAAACCAGGTGAAATTTCATGTTGGGAGTTCTCCTGATGCCAACCCCTCCTGGGAGCAATCAGCCCTTGAAGCCATCTGCCCTGGAGAGTCCCCGGCTCACAGTTTCCTAGCTACGAGAGCCAGCAAGGGATCTGGTTTATAATTAAGCCTGTAGTTTGCAAGACTTTTTTATCCATAAATATTGGAGTTTGTCTTGGTGTCAGGGAAACGCTGCTCTGGCCCCTCCAGAACCTCCCTCCTGATGCTCAAGCCATGCACGAGAGGCCACATGGTGTCCATGTCCTTAGGGTGGCACTAGGGCACCGAGATGTTAGTCTTCTAATGACCTGCTTACCTCATGTGCCTCATAAGCAACACAGATGCTGGTGCACAGCAGCTGGACCCCCTCTCTCCCTCCCTCATGATGTCCCCAGGGACCAGCTTGCAGCACACCGGCATATCAGCTAATGGGGCTGATTTGGGGTAATTGGCCTGTCTGGTTTGGGAGAGGGTGCACACCTGACAGCAGGAGAGTTTGAGGAGGAAAAAGCCAATTTTGTGGGTCACAAAATCACTGCAAGTGAGAAGAATTCCAGAGGTGAAGAGGAAAAGTGATTTTGAAAGGACAGGTTGGAGTCAAAAGGAGAAGCATACACAGTCCAGCGCTCTCTTCACTGCAGGCTGCTGTGGACACAGTGGCAGTAGCTCTCAGCTAATAATACTGCTGGTTTTAGGTATTTTATGTGTTTTGGATTGCGACATTTATGACAGTGTTGATACATTCCTCATCACTAAAGATAAAAGCATTGCTGCAACTTGAGATCACTGTGTTTGTAGGTGTGTTACCCTGGGTTTTTTGTTTATTTGTTTTTTCATTTTTAGGATGGTTGTGCTAATGTCTTGGGGTCAACCTGCCCAAATTCAAGTTCCACTGCTGTACCACATGCTTGCTGGACTTCAGCCAACGCCACGCGACATGACCAGTGCCTGTCTTTGTGCTTTGATTTTAGGAACTCTCTTTACCAGAGGGAAAACAGATGCTTCCCATCCAGACTAATCAGGGAAGAAATTTCACCCAGGGGATGCATCTGTTTAAAGATAGTTTAAATGTAATCAAATTGGTCAAGTTTGAGGACCAACAGAGCTCTGCCATGAGGGACAAAACAAAGGGACAGAATACAAATATTAAAATCTGTGCTCACACGCAATTCTGGGGACTGTGCTGTGCACTTTACTACAAACTGAAATACCCAGAGGATAAAACAGCAGCTGGAATTAAAACAAAGCTGGCATCAGTCCAAAGTACCAGTAAATCACGTGGGATTATTACTTCACTAGAGATTTTACTGGTGTGGAAAGAAAGTAGAAACTGATTTCTGCTAAACAAAGGAGATGAGGAATCTCCAGCAAAACTAAGCCCTCATCCTGCAAAATCTCTACCCGGTTTTTAACCCTAAAATTAACAATGTATGAAATGCTAAACCCACTGTTTCCAAACAAGATTAGGGTCTGACAAGGGCTGCACCAATCCATCAGGGATTATTTCCTCCATGCGGTTTGTAATATCACATACAAAGGGTGGGAAATAATCAAATGTGCATAGATTTCTTATCCTTTTCTGTTTATACAGATGCCAAATGTGAACAAAAAGGAGAGCAAGCATTTGGTATGTCAGAGGAGAAAGGCAGAAGAGGTCAGGAGGAAGGAAGACATGGTAAAAAAATAGGATATAAAAAAGAGCCTTAAAAATACACTGAAGCAGAAGTGCCAGAACAGTCCCTAAAATAACCTGGCTGATGGGTATGACGAATAATACAGAACTAGTGCTTGCTGTAATCAGGTGTCCAGATGAAGCAGCCCCTTTAACCGTATTCCCTGGGAGGCTCCAGGCTGGACAACTTGCTAGAAACCAGCCCCAGCTCATAGCTGGTACCATATGACAACAGATGTTTACCAGCATCCTCTGAGAAATGAATTTGTGCAAGCCAAACTCCCAGTAAACACGTCACAATCCCCAACAGCATCAAATCAGTGGGGAAACTGGGTTTTGTCATGGGGAACAGGACTGAAGAGAAATTAGAAGTGGACCAGTACTGTCTCCCTCCACATCGGTGTGAGAGCTGACTGAACCTGCCCTGCTGGATGTCTGACATGCTGCCTTGTCTCATTGCTGAGGCTGGAATAACTTTTTTGAGAACTAGAGTAATTCTTTTAAAAATGAAAACTAAACCATCCGCACTTATCTCCATCCACCTTTGCAAAGGCAAACATGTTTTAGAGGTTATTAGATCAGCTGCTCTACAGGTTTTTGGTCACAAATGGTTGAATATGCCTTGGGCTTTGCTTTGTTGAGAAGCACAGATTAATCCCATGCTACTCTTTCTTCCAAGGCTCCAGCACAAATGAATTCAAAGGAAACTTAGTGCAGGCTGCATTGAACCTTGCATTAATTGAGCTCACTGCAAGGCAGGTGTATACAAAATGGCTGCAAGTCAAGCATCACTTGAGGAGGGGAATGTGAGTGTTCTGGGGTGAGTTGGTCATGACCCAAATCTGGCAGTTTACAACACATGCCACAGCCTCTGGCCCAGATTTTTGCTGAATTCATTACCTGACATCTTCTTAGAGCCAAAGTACCAGGCATCCAAATGTCTGAGTAGGACATGGAAATGGATTCTGTGAAAGCCTGCGTCTGTATTGCTGCAGTGTCTAATTGTGAATGATACTTCAATGTAATGCCATTCATATGAAGTTCACACCAACTATACCTATCTTAAGATTTCATATCATCCCTTGTCCTGGTATCTGAGCCCTACACAGTCAATACTACTAGGAAACTCTAGTAAATATGTGTAGTTAATGCATGGACTTTTCCCCTGCCCGTGGTAGGAAGGCTTCAGTTTTTCTGCTTTTTTTCTTCTCCTTTTTTAAATCCTTCTCTGGTGAGCTGGTTTTACTGTGTAGTTATGCTCCCAATGGAGAAAAAGCTTTTGAGGATGGTTGATGATCAGCAACTAGAATTCACAGTGTCTTTTAGAAACAGCCCAACCCTTTGGCTAAGAAGGTAACTTTAGATCATAATGATTAATAAAAAGAATTTAAAAAGAGGACATTAGACTCTCTCTTTCTTTGTAGCTTCATGCTCCTATTGGAGTGCATCTAGCCGACAGGATTCAGAATGAAATTCAGGTCCTGCCTTTCCTGTCTTGGAGTCTCTGGAGTGTATGAGCGTACCTTGTGCAGCCATGGTTCCCTTTGCTAAATATTCTGTGCAAGTCAAAGGCACGTACCCGTAATCCTACTCTGTTTTATCACCGATGTAATGAAATTTACCGGAAAGCACATTAGGGAAAAATCGTCTTGAGCTAACTTCATTCTTTCAAAAACCTGCAATTTAACCTGGATGTCAGAAGATGGCAGCAGTAAAGCACAATTTTTTGTCCACGGGCTTTTGTTTCAAACCATGTTTTTGTTCCCAAAAGAGGCAGATTTTTTAAAAGGTGTAGTTTTTAACAGTGGCATCAAGTATGACAGGCATCCTTCCAGTAAATGTGGATGCATGACTGCCTTTCATCCATATGGAAAGCAGTATCAAGAGCAGAATATACCTTATTCTTCCATAAGAAAAGATAACATTTTTCTGTAAATGTCCATATATATAATTATCCAATACAGTGAACATTTACTGAATTTCAGGGATCATTTCTTTTAAATAAAAAAAAATCTATTCATATTGCAAGCATTTCTCCCAGTGAAGACTACATTTTAAAGCTCAGGAAAAGCAGAGTCTGCAGTGGGAATATTCATCAGTTGATGAATGTTCAACAGTTTCACTCCACCTTGAAGGTCTTTGGCTGTGAGTCTGCCAGCTTCACCCATAGCTTAACAGGGTGTCAGCTATCAAAGGAAGCAGTGATGCCAAAAGACAAAGTGTGTTTGATTGAGGCTGTTATCACAGAACAAAAAGCCAAGAAATGAGGCATTGTCATTGAGTCTGTGTCCCCTTCTGCAGTAATAACTTAATATGGTTACTAGACCATATTCTGAAGGTTTACTATCTGACATGACTGTCAATACACTTGCTGAGCTTTGGCATGACAAGTCCTGCCCTTCTTCAAGTTCTGACCTAACCAGTTGCCTTACTTTGCTGTATCCTCATGAATGTCATTGCATTTCACTCTCACTTCAGAGAGATTTGAAGCAATTCTATCTACTCTTTTCCGTCACTTTAAGGGGACAGTCCTGGAAACACTCCTGTGTGATGCAAACCAGATGCTGGTTTTGAGAGTGTGTGATATTGTCTGTGGTATAAAACCAGTGCAATATGTCTATAGATGACTGTTTATCCCCTCAGCCATGTACCTCACACTCTTCAGTTCAATGTGGATGACTAGCTCCGGTCGTCTTTCTGTAAATCCCACTAAGAACCAGGTGCCTCTTTCTAGCTAGAGCTCCTCAAGTGCTCTGGTTGTGCAATGTGTCATTGCAGTGTGCCCTTCCCTTGAGAATAATGAACTCTGGACAGTTTCTTCTCCCTCGGCCAAGCTATATGCTTTTGTCTGACAGAAAGGATTCATATGTCTCCAGTTAACAGGTTCAAGAGTCCAAGTAATTTCACTGGATGTAAAACAAAGGGTATGTAATGCAAGACACACCAATGTTGCCTTTATTTTGGAACATTCATTTTTGCCAATTTTATTCATGCCTGTGGCATGGAAATAGCTTGGGATAGTAATGTAATCGTTTCCACAAGAAGTTATTTACCTTGTACAACACACTTCTGCTCCTCAGCTGCTATCAATGAGCGTTTCTTAAGTTATTCAATGAGCCTGGGAAGATTGACACCAGTTGAAGATCAAATCCCATATGATTAACTAACAATAACCACAGCTAATATGGTCTTACCCTGTATACCTCTAGTAATCCATGTAAGACCTAAGTAATCTAGTCAAAATAATAATTTGTGAGGTGTCTGTCAGTCGTCAGAAAGGGAGAAGAACATCTGTGATTCTTTTGCCTGTCCCAGTCTCAGGGCTCCTAATGATCAGAGCTGCACCTTCCCACTCCACACGGCTGCCTCAGAGGACGGTTACAAGTCACTGCTGTGCAGTTTTTCATCCCGTATAATACAAACATGTAACCTGATTCATCACTGAGACACACCAGAGTTATGACAGTATGAGTCAACTAATTTTACAAAGATCTGCCTATTACTTGCTTTAATGAAGATGCAATGGATCATGATGGCACAAGCTGTAAAAATTACCAGCATGGTTTGAGTAGCGTATTGACCACGCAAGAGAGAGAAAAGGCTTTTCAAAAGCTGGTGCCATCCTAAGTCCTGAGAACCAACTGGATTTCCAGCTGATTTTTAAAGGTACCCTGAACTAGTATTTAAGAAAAAAAAAAAGGTTCATAATCAAAAAGACAAGTTAGTTAGAGATGTGGAGACTTTCACCCTGTATTTTTTACAGGGTGTATTTTACAACCCTAAGTGTTGTAATTCTGTAATACAAATTTTCATAGAACAAAACCATCTAAAGGTAACGAATGCAAATATCCCCTTAGAGTTGGGGAGAGCAGAGTTTATGAACTAAGAGTAGACAGCACTACAAATATAATCAGTCACACATCTTCCTTAGATACATTGGCTCTGCACATGACTACAGGTAGGACTGAATGATCTTCCCTGTTTTGCTGTATTTAAAAACAAGCTTCAAATCACATTTTCTCAGTACACAGAGCTTTTATGTAATAGATGATTGTTATCAGTAATAACAATTGAACTAATGCCTTCTTCATTCCACTCAGCCAGTGAGGCTAGACAATAAAGTAATCTGTCTCCCTTTTAATTTAATTTTGCCATGGGAATCATTGGTGCTACTTGGCAAAATTCCTGCATAGAAGGAATATATATTGTTGAAAAAAAAGAAATGAAATCCCTGTATGCTGATGCTATCTTGATAATGCCTAAAAATCCATCTATGTCCCAACTTTCATCTCCTGATCAAATCAGAATATGTGAACATTACCTATAAAATGTTTGTAAAAACTTTGATAGAAACATTTTAAGTTTTGCCTGGGAAAACCACTCATGTCACTCATGACACTAAGGAAATATATTAATGGACTTTTCCTATGCATCCAATTATAAAGTGATTTTCTTCAGTATACGTGGTTGTACTTCCATTGGGGTTCAAAAGAGAAAATGATTTAGCTACTCCATCTGAGGTATGGCAGATGTTCCCATATATTAAATGGATCCCAGTGCTCTCCAGAGAGAGTACTTTATTCAGTACAAGCTGGGGTGTATTACAACAGCTTAAACCACTCTTATTTATATTGATGTCCCTGTGGAACAATCAAAAGTTCAAGTCTGTGGACAAACTGGCTTCTCAATGTGTGTGCACTCAGTCTGTAAGGCCTTGATCCATCCAGCTCCCAGGTGCCGAGCCCCTGTATCTGCAAGTGCTGCACTCGAGTCAGCAAGTCCCCCGTCTGAGCATGGGGGACAGGGTACACACAGGAGGCTGCTATTTTGATTTCCCTGATTCCTTCTGTTTCCACAGAACATGCCACTGCCTGTTCCAGCAGTGATGCTACGTGTGGAAACACCTGCAAACCTTTGTGTGAGCGCAGGTCCAGTGAGGCAGGGGCTGTCTTTGAGGCACAGTGGGATCAAGTCTCAGAGCCACACAAATGCTGAGCTAGAAAGACCCTCAGAGAGCTGCTTAGGAAGTCTGGCAGTAAAAGTTGATCTTTGGGCATTTGTTTCAGGCTGAACTACTGACTATGGAAAAGGGATTTGTGATTCTTATCAATTATCAGACAATTATGGCAGACTGTCAGTAGTGCCACTGGTTCTTTATTTGTACAAACTTTGAGAAAGGTGTCTTTAACACTGAAAGATACTGTTGCAGAAACTTTATTTATTGGCACTGCACACACGGGAAGAACTTCACCACTCACAGTCAAAGCTGAAGAAGAGCCGATGACATACGATCAAGGTCTTAAGAAAGCGTCTGTAGCAGGCACTTGATTACAGAGTACAGTGCAGTGATTACAAGCCAAGGTACCCCCAGATCAGAAGTATGAATTGGTACTTTTTAAGCTCTAAGAATCGTTTAAAATATTCATCTGAGCCCATTTCTACATTCGGTATTTGGAAATAAACCCCATTTCTCCACATTTGACTAAAACTTCAAAGTGATAAGATTTGTGTATGTAATACTTACCTTGTTGCTCAGTAGGACATTAGCTACACACTTACATTACTGTTAATGGTTAGACTTCTCCATAACATAGGGGAGAATATTATAATTGGTGGCAACGCAGACTCCACCTGCAAGGCCTGGAATATTGCATTGTCCATGTTTGCCTTGATTGGTTGGTTGGAGTTGTGAAAATAGGATGTGACATCTGCCTGGGCTTGTGTGTGCAAAATAGCAGCTGTGTGAGATGTGATAGGCAATAATTGGCTGCCTGCAGAGCAAGAAAACACCCATGCAAATGACGTCTCTCTCTCTTCTAAAACATTAGGCAAGGAAGCCTTTCAACAAGGCGCAGGCAGCCTCTCAGGAACTGTCAAATCTGCTTACATCATTGTGTCTCATTAAATTGGGAAATGCAACTCTTCTAATCATTAGTTCAGACAGCGCATCATCCCACCATCCATCAAGATGGTATTACTTTAATGTATTATTTGTGTCAGTGTTCACCATAGCAGAGTTCTTGGAGATTCCCATAACACTCTCTTTTTTTCTTTTGCAGGAAGGCAGAGAAGCTATTGAAAATTAGGGATTCTTAGGAAAGAAATAGAAAATAACACAAAAAGCATCATTACATTGCTAAATAAATCCACAATGCACCTACATCTTGAACATTGTAGGCTCTTTAAGCCTCTGTGTCACAAGAAGGATATGGAAGTCAAAGAAGGGAAGCAGAAGAGATCAAAGGAAAGGCATCTCTGTTAGGAATGAGTATATCATCCAAGTATCTTCAAAGTAGAAGAGAGACAACTTGAGGAGGGAGGGCAATATCATATTGGTCTACAAAGTCTGAGTGACAGGAAGAGGCTAAGTAGGGAGTGTTAGTCACCATTTCTCATAATTCAGAAATCATAGCTATAAAATTAACTTGTTATGTTCAACACTGATCAATTCCAAACAGCCAAATTTATGTACTTTTCATATACCACATGGCCAAATGGTGGAACTCATGCCATAGAGTATTTTGGATGCTGAATGATGAGTTCACTCCATGAGTTTGTAGAAGATAAAACCACTGACAACAGAAATAACTACTATTGCAACTTCTTGATGAGGATCTTCTCTGGACAGCTGAAACTTGGAAGACACAATGCATGTCCTGTTCTTAGACTCTTCCTTAAACACTGACTTCTAAGACCTAGCTGGATCTTTATTGTGAGCCAATAGACTTACTCTTACACTGCAGTGGTGTAAATAGATTTTATTATTGTTGCTATTACTGATAAAAACCATGTTATTTTCACTAATGTAAAAAAACTCAAAGGACTCTTTGCTTGGGACTGAAAAATAGTACAGAGGTAGGAAGAACTGGTATTACAGTCAAGGCCTTGGGTCAGCACCAAAGGCTGACAAGAAGTCAATTTTTTCGTGACCCAATTGTAACTCAGATATGCAGGCGACCCAACTGCCAATTTATTACTGGGACTACTGTGGCAGCTCCTGCTTTAGTTGTAATGGCTTAAAATGAAATTATTTTTCTCCAGCTTTTCAGATTATTCCTGAAAATTTTTTCCATTTTTAATTTTAGAACTGTAATGTTTTCCTTCTTTTGATCTGTAGCCCTCACCTGATTTCAACGTTCATATTAAAGAACAGCAACTAACTCAGAATCTAGAAGCATCTAAAAGATATATTTAAGAAAACAACCACATCATATTTCAGTTTCCAACACTTTTCAGCTATGATGCCAGGACAAGGCATGACAATGGCTGTGACTCCTTAGGTTGCTCCCATCTAGTGCCTTCACCCGCTGGATCTTTTTATATGGATGCTTTGGGGCAGGGACCTTCTAAAGCCTGTAAGCGATACTGCACTAGAGTCCCAAGAAAAAAAAAACATCTGAAAGTTGTCTTGAGCTCTCAAAAGCTCTGCTCCTCCTCAGTCAGGTGTGGCATCCTCTGAGATTTCAAGTCATAAAAGAAGAAAGAAAATAAAATTGATGCTGTCAGCAGTGTGATCTTTACAGATGCAAATCCATTGAGAGTCAGAAGAAATTGTCTCCCTATATAGGAAATACTGCACAGATAGGGACCACAGCAGCAGCTGGCTGGCCAAATCCAAACTCTGGCAACTAAATGCAACAAGATGCCTGACAGGTAACTGATAAGCAGAAGCATTATATTTGCACTCCGTTTTGGCACTCTTCAGGCCTACTGGCTTTTGACAACAGGCTAAACAAGGGGCTTTTAAAGTTGCAGTATTAAGAAAGGTGGGTGCTTCCGTATTGTTATATTCTCACTTGCTTCAATTAGCATGAAGCTTTGTATTTTAAATAATCAGCAGTGGTGTGATAATACAGGTAATAAAAAACAGAAACACATGGTTTTGAAGGATAGAAAACGGGTATAAAATGGGATGGGATTTTTATTTTTCTTCATGAATTTTATTCAAGAGCTTTGGGTTAACTAAGAGACATGGTTTCTACAAATAGTATCTACTTGACATGTCTGGTCTGCTAGTAATACGCAATGCAAAAAGGAAGATAAGAATAGAGAGCAATACAGAGAATGAAGGTTACAGTATTTGTCCCAAAAAGGGCCAGCCACAGCACTGGCTGGCCGGTGGTTGGCACCAGCCACCATCCCACTGCCTGTGCTGGAAAAGGTCAGAACGAGCTGCCTGGTACCGTGTGCTGGCTGAGGTACTGAGCTGGGCATCTGGCTTCCACATCCCCCTTCCTACTGTGTGGCTGTCATCCCTGGAGGAGAAGAAGGAGGTTTGAAAGGAGGGTACCAGGATGGCTAGGAGCAATAAGCACAATGTCTGTGTCTTTAACATTCCCCAAGACAACAGGAGCAGCAGACTCCGTCCCTCCACTGCTGGCTCTCTAGTCTGGCTTCCCTTTTTCTGATGGAATAACATCAGAGACAAGAACAAGATCTGGCCTGAGCTTGGGTTTCTCCATTTGCTCCTCTTCACTCGTGTGACAGCAATGCTGGCTGGGAAGTAGGGACCACTTGCTGGTGAGGGAAGGGATGAGGCTTCTCACGGGAACTGGTGCGGGATGGCATGGGGCTGGGCTGTCTGGGGGTGACTGGTGACTGTATCTCAGGAGGTGAGAAGCAATGGGATCTTGTATTTTTGGAAAATGGAGAGATATGAGAAGAGAAAGGAAATATCAGGGAGTTATTTTCCTCTAGTACTTGGGGCAGAAAAAAAATCACTTTTGGCTGCGCAGCTGAGGAACCCTGGACTGGCTCTTAGCTCTGCAGGAAATACAGCTTTCATGCTCCTCACACAGTAATCTGAACAATAAACATAAACTAAACTCTGAACCTAAAACTAATCACCTAATCCTGTATGATGCTGAATATCACAGGCTTCTGTGGGGTTTTGGGTCATAGGAGGCACCTCAGTGTGTCACAGTCTTGCAGTACTGAGGCAACCTAGTGAGACTGCTAGTGCAAAGTATCACAAGACCTGGGAAAGCGCACGGAACAGGACCCAGGGGACCTGGATGCATCCCATGTGGTCACTGAATGACTGAGTATGGGTGGGAAAATCCCTTCCCCTTCAAGTTCTTCTTTTTACCTACTCTTACAATGGGCATAAAAGTGCTCATCTCCATCAGAAAGCTCTTTGAGAATTATGACCACCAGGTAAAAGCAAGGCTTTTCAATGAGTTTTGTGGAGTTTTTTGTGCTAAATGTATTTTATATTATTCCAAAGTCACAGTCAACCATCAAGTTAATACATTAAGAATACAGTCTGAGAGCTGTGACTGCCAGAGTCACTGTGTGGCACCGGACACAGCCTGTTGCATGTCCTTCCTATTAGAAAATTGTGGTGATAACATCTCAATGGGCTATGGCAGGGTTTGATGTTAATGATTATACACTGTTTTGAAAGTTCAAACTTGCTATAAAAGTACGGATATGGGGGTCTGGATCCATGCGAAATGAAATTACGCTCTCAGTCTCACTGCCAGAGGGGAACAATAAAAACTTACCCAGCACCCACTGGCAGTTTCTGAAGGAAAGGCGTAGGTTGTCACAAAAGTTCCCCTATTCCTTCAGCTCCCCGTCGGGTCAGGGACAGGCTGGTGGTGCTACCTGGGAAAACTTGTGTTAAATGTGCATGCTTTACCCACATTCAGCAAACACAGGTTTTTTCCACTCCCTTCTTCCCAGCACAAAGTTCACCTGGAAAACAATCAAAAACAGTCAATGTATAGTCCCTTCCCTGCAAGTGAATGCCCTTGCTAAACTTGTACTCCCACATACACGCCATGTGCCTTAACTCTCACAGGCAATATAGGTCGGTGTAACGCGGGGATCATGCCAAATACCCCTTACCTGTCCTCCCAGATGGGCGCGTTATTTTTTCCCAGCTGAAAATGCTAGACTAAAATTTGACAAGAAGACAAAACAATCATACACAGGCTGGTAATGATGATATCACTGGGTGTCCTGTAGCTTTGAGTTATTAACAGCACAGCAAAATTCATTAACATGTCAAAGCACCACAGCCCAGAACGCATACAGACCTGCATAAAGAATTAGGGCATGAAAGACAGCTTATGTGGAGAGTCACCAACAATGAAAAAGAGAGAATATTGTGCTTGGGGCAATTCTCATTCATCAGAGTCTTGTCAGTATGGTTAGAGACTACAGGATAAATGTGTCTAACCACATTTTGTTTGGCCACACTAGAAAGCAAAGGTTATGAGGATATCTTCCATTTTTTTCTATTCAGCAGATGCAGATGTGTATAGGACCCTTTTCTCTGTCTCATCAGCAACTTCCTTTCTGCTGTATGGTACATGATGCCATACCATATAGTTAAATGTATAGCAATCGATCCATTTTCTGACTCTCTAGATTGACGTATTTATACTCTCAGGCAGTGTAAATCACTGCAGCCTCCCTGAAGTCATCAGAGTAGTATTGATTTAGAGTGTTAGGTCTCCAGACCAAAGCCACATGTGGTCATGCTGCAATCTGCCAAGCTCTTGCAAGCTGTCTCAGTAACTGTGCAGGTGATTTTGAGACTATTCTTCTGCTATAGATACTGGTGGTGATAATTAACTAGACAACAGTCCCTCTGAGTCACTGGTCTATCAAGGGTCATTTCAGTGCGAAGGTATACTCAGGTGTTATGTATGATGTTTTCCAGGCAAGACATAAATTTGTGATTTTTGCATTTACAGTAACTGTTCCATGAGGAAGTGTCATGCTAATGAAGTCTGGTGTCCTACTTACATCCCAAACTGGAAAATTGCTACTCTGCCTGTTTGAAGGTTTGTTTGCTTCCAGTGTACAGTTCTTTTTGAGCCCTATGCAGTCACACATTGTTGCTGGGTATAGTTAGACAGCTGCTTTCTTTTCCCCCTAATTTGATGGCAACCCTGAGGTTGAGAATAGGGTTTAAAACTCGTTGAGTACCTCTGAATTCAGTTTGCATGGCTTTGGCAGCACTACCATTTTTATCTGTGCAAGGTAACGTGAAGTGAGAGATTGTTTTACTGACATTAATGTTCAGTGGAACTGGAGCAGGCCAGCATGAAAAATGGATGTTAGTTAACTAGCAGGTGTTAGGTATGAGTAATGAAAGAAATGTGGGAGGCACACTTTGCCCACTCACTTTGTGTAATACTTGTATCTCTGCAAAGAATGGCCTCTTTGTGCAGGCATAAGCCTTGCATTCATTTCCTGCTCTGATCTTATCTAGAGAATTTGAGTGACCCTGATATGCCATTAAATTTGGGTCCCTATACACTGAACTACTCCTCCTGTTTTTATTCGTGTCTTGGCATTACTGGTCATCCCATTTTTCCCCTCCACAGATAGATCAACACCCTGTAATATCCTTGGGCTAATTTTATGTGTAAGTCATAATACAAAGCAAACGTGATCTGGTAATAACAATCACAGCTTTTGAAATGGGGCATACCGTAATGTGATCACATGTGTAGTCAGACATACACTGCTCTGAGCCTGCAGTACCCTCAGAGGTTCAGTATTTTCTTTTAAAGATACAAAGACCGTCTGTCCATAGCCTACTTATAGTCTATAGACCACCTATATTCTAAATACTATCTATCTATAGTCTACCATACAATACTTCTAATTTACTTCTGCAATATAGATTTCCCAAAGAATCAGGGCCATGATTGTCAACTATTTGGGTTGACAGATATGCCAAGAAAGAAACAGTCCAGACCTCTTCAGTGTCCGTGTATGCTGTTAGATATATAGCATATTTTAAGATCAGAAATGATCATTCAAGATTATCTTCTGCATTACGCAAACCATAGCACTCTCCCAGGATTTAACTTATTCAAATGCTAAGTCATTCTTTTTGTTTAAAAGTGCAGCTTATTGCTACTCTGGGTTTTTTGAGCCAGCTATTCAATCTTCCTCTTTTTTATGTTCTATTATAAAGCTCTCCTGTGCTGGAAAACTTTGCTGCATGAACTTGTAGGACTGTGAGCAAGCCATCTTGCCAGTAAACCAAGCAGAAAGAGTTCTGATTATGAAATATGTTTTTTTTCAGGTGACTAATCATCTGTGTAACCTCTTTCTGAATCCCCTCCAGGTTTTTAACATTGTTTTTGAGGTGGGGATTCAGAACAGAGCTAAGAATTCAAGTACTTATTTCATCAGTGCCCTACATATTTCTCTACTCATTCATGGTATTTTACTGCTTTTGTGTCCAGCCACATTTACAATAGCAACAGCATCACATTGGGACCTACTGTGAGACAGTAAATCACCATTATTCACAAAATCACTGAAAAGCTGTGGTTGGAAGGCACCTCTGGAGACTGTCTAGTCCAACCCCCCATGATTTAAAGCAGGGTCAACTTCAGCAGGTTGTTCAGGGCCATCTCCAGGGTTTTGAATATCTCCAAGGATGGAGACTCCTCAGCTTCTCTGGGCAGCCAGTTCCAGTGTTTAACCACACTCCAGTTAAAAAAGGGTTTTCACATGTTTAAATGAAATTTCGTGTATTCTCATTCTCTCATCTCTTATATTAACTATTTGTTCTTAGATGAATTGCTTTCCCTTTGACTTAGCTAAGATGCATTTCAATGATCTTCTAAATATCATTAGAAGCTGATATAAACATCTGTGTTCCTGTCCCCAAGCAATCCGTGTTAAAACTGAATACATGGCAGTAATCTGAAGTACTGCAGTTAAATAAAGAGGCTTAGATTAAACAGAGGGATCTGATAGTCATCATCTTGAAGTTCAGCAATATGCAACATTTGAACTAGTAAAATTATTTAGAAGGTTGTGTTCTCTTTTTTTTCTCTATTTGTTTTTCTAGTTTATTCTCAGATGCCATGATACTTGAAGTTTAGCTATTGACATGACTGTCCGCTTTGTCTAATTTAGATCAACGCACTCATACACCACCATTCTCTCCATTTTTGTATGTGGGAATATATGAATAAAACCACATGATAAGATGTTCTATTTACTTATAATTTCAATATTCATTAATGTTCCTTTTATTCTTTTGCTAATTGTTATAATTGTTATAATTAATTCCTTTATTAGTCTCCTATATAGATTTAAAATGGTGTTTGCATTCCAACAGGTAAGACTCAAAATTACTTATCAGACTGTATCTATCTTTCAGACCATGCTTTACATGAAAAATGGGCCATTACTTTGAAATACAGAAATAAAATAAACACCCACACTGAATATTCTCACAGAGAATCATGAGAATGTTTCCAAAAAAAGGGTCTTTTATAATATGTAGATTTAAAGTGCTGTTAATAATGTCAGAAAAAGAAAGCTTCAAAGTACCTCATGGTTTCCACTAACAGAAATGAAAAACTGTTGGCTTCATTGACAGAAAAGACAAACTTCCAAGTGGATAGTCATCTTCAAAAGCTCAGAACAAGCCAGATGCTCCCAACGTACCTGGTCTGTGAATGAAGAGAATAGATATCTTTTCTTGGCTGTCAACCCCTCTCTTCTATAAGCACTAAATTCTCTTAGAAGCAAAAGTACTAAATGAAAAAGTACTACACAGACACCAAAATAGCATAAATTTCATTTTTTATTCAACCACTTACAAAACATTTTTAATAAAATTTTTTAAGTAATTTTTTTCACAAAATATTGTGAAATTGCAACATATTGACCCACTCACATGGGCTGTAGCAACTTCCACTATTAGTTAAAATAATTAACCTATTCATCAATAGTATTGATCACAGGCTTACATTTTTCAAGCAAAAGAGCTGAGAGTCAGATGCTGTTAGCTTTCTCTTAAGAGTTGCATACTGTGGTACTTCTACGTAGATGATGGCTGACACATGCTGCTGCAGTCCATATGTCAGCTGGGCTGCGCTTTGCTCTTTAGCAGAGCCTTCTCTCTTCCATTCAAAGAGATCTTTGGCTACAATCAGCAGTAAGCAGTAAAAGTTCCCATTGCTCTGGATTTACAGAAAGGTAGCAAGAGCAGAAGTAGACATTATGCAGGAAATGTACCCTCTGCAATTCTTGTAAAAACACATTTCTATTGATAAAGAATAACATCCCAAGAAAGATGATTCATTTTAAGGCATGAGCTTCCACTAGATCCCAGAAGTTGTCTGTATTAGCAAATTTAACAGTGCCCGGGAACTGGCTTGAGCACTACCCTGTGAACATCCATACCATTTAGTTGTCAGTTGTTGGCCCTTTTTCCTTATTTTGCTAGCAAACATCTGCTCTGTGGGGTGATACTTCAGCTGACCCTAGCATGGCTGTCATTCCCTCTGGGAAGCTGGTAGATCTGTGAGTGGAGTATGCTTCTGCCTAGCACATGTGCCAACAGTTTGTGATGAATCTACAATTATGAGGGGAAAGAAGATGGGATGCTTCATGTGACCTTGACTTTTTTGTCACTAATCTGTACTCACTGCTGGAGGAGGAGCGGGACAAAGGAGAGAAGCAGCTTCCTTCTGAATTGCAGCGAGATATAATTGCTTTCAATAAACCTGATAGGAGAGGGGAGAGCTATCTTAGCTGGGGGATAATGTTGGCAAAAGAGCAAGAGAGTATTAACTGCATAAAATTGCAAGATGATTTTTAACTTCCAGAGCAGTCTGACTTTAGAGGAGCCTTCTTCTAAGAGTCATGTGGGCAATGATGAAGTTCTAAGACCGAACTTCATATACTTATGAAAAAGTGTCATGGTGTCATGGTTTCCTGTGACAATTGATAACTGGAAACAGTGTCTCAGGAGCTCCCTTTTAATCCTGTGTTCTGCAGATATAGAATTAGTCTATATTGTCCTTGCATGATCCCTGTGAGTTTCTTAACCAGGACTTCTGGTATCCGTGACCTTCTCCTTCCTGTTCTCATAAGGCTTCAGGAGGAAGCTGCTGTGTGCTGTTCTGTTCAGGATCAGCTTGCAGAGACAGACTGTGCTCTCTTTCAGGGAAAGTTTAATAGATGTTCTTTCTTTTTACTTGTTAAGATCACAGCAAGCAATGTTATTTATAACTTATACTTGTGAAACTTGTTCTGAAAGCTTTGATAGTAATGTTTTTTTGGAGCAAGGTTCCCAGGTGAGAGCTCCCAGATCTTCCTTGTTTGCTGAGGTGATAAAGTGAGGAGATGCCATGGGAAGAGTAAGACCACTTTGGAAAGTGACAGTTTTAACACGATGTCAGTTCAGGGAGTTGAAAATTCCAGCTACAGCTTCAGAGGATTCATATATTTCTGGCCCAGAGAGCATATAAGGAGCTTCTGATGCAGAGGCAGGTTTGGAAGAGGCAGTCAATAAGTGAAAACTGAGTAAGTGCCTGTCACAGCAGCCCATGCTCCTGGCTTTGTTTATGTGTGGAAACACCAGTGAGAGGGTCAGCAAAGGGTTTTGTACCCCACTCAAGAATCAAATAAAAAACTTACAGCTCTGGTGCTTTAAGGATGCTTAGCTTGCCCTATGACATTGAGTGCATTGTATGGAAAGGATTTCCTTCAGGAACACACATGCAGAAAGAGAAAAGAACTGCAAGAGTACATACATTGACCAAAGCTTCTAGGACTCGTTAAGAATGAATTTACTCAGCATGGCTCAAACGAATCGGAAGAATTCATTCTCCACCCACGTATTTTTCACAGTTCAGAAGTTATAGTGCAGATAGATTTATGTATCTAATGCTCTATATTCTGTTTGCATTGTATGATAGGGCAGCTGATGGAGCAGCATCAGAACACTTTTGGAACCTGCAGTTCTTCAAGAGCTGCTCCAATGTGGGTCCTTTCCACAGGGTACAGTCCTTCAGCAACAGACTGCTCCAGCGTGGGTCCCCTGTGGGGCCACAGGTCCTGCCAGGAGCCTGCTCCAGCACGGGGTCTCCATGGGCTGCAGGGTGAAGATCAACTCCACTGTGGTCCTCCATGGGCTGCAGGGAGACAACCTGTTTCACCATGGTCTTCTCCACAGGCTGCGGGGGAATCTCTGCTCTGGTGTCTGGAGCACCTCTTCCTCCTCCTTCTTCACTGACCTGGGTGTCTGCAGTGTTGTTTCTCTCACATTTTTCCCAATCCTCTCTCACACAGCTCCTGTGCAGCATTTTTTGCTCTTTCTTAAATATATTATCTCAGTGTTGCTGATGGGCTCAGCTTTGGCCAGCAGTGGGTCCTTCTTGGAGACTGCTGGAACTGGCTCTGTCCGACATGGGGGCAGCTTCCAGTGTCTTCTCACAGAAGCCATGCCTGCAGCCCCCCCGCTACTAAAACTTTGCCATGTAAGCCCAGTACAAACTGCCTGGGGATGTATTTCAAAGATACAAAGTCTGAACATGATAAAGATCATTGTCAAAGAAGTGTGACTTTTTACATCACTTACAGAAGGTTTCTGGACACTAGAGCTGTCCAGGGCTGCTGAGGCGTGCAGGATCTGCAGGTCCTTTGAGTCTGTCAGTGAGGTGGTGCCGTACGAAAGCATGACTGTCCAGCCTGAACAGGGTTTGAAAGGCAGTGTTTGCTGCCCCACGCCCTGGGATCTCAGCAGGTTGTGATGCAGAGCTGTGCTGTGCACCACTAACATGCTGGACTCTGTTCTTCCTGAGCAGTGGCAGCATCTGCATGCCTAGGACTCAAGCTTCCTCAAGGCCGCCCTGCAGAACCCCTTTGTAAGGTTTGTGGAAGAGGCTTCAGTTCTCAGTGGCTTGATTTCCTCATCTATGTATTTATGACTGCAATAGGAAACTTGCGAATGCTTAAAGAGCTGAGTTCCTAGAATGAAAGCTGCTGTATAGGCAAAGGCTTAAGTATAAATTCCTCAGGGCAGGGATTACTGCTTATTTGTAAAATGGCACTCCTGTGAGGTCTCTTCAGTAATAATAGCAATGACAATGTAAAATATACTTTAGGGTCCCTCAGTCTTATCATTTGGTTCACCCTGTGGCAGCAGATTTTCAATGTGAGCTGAGAACCTGCAAGCTGCTTTGCACAGATCCCTATATCCACAAAGAGTAGTCTGCAAGCCTGGGGCCACATATACTTAGAAATGAGGGAAGAGGTTTGTTGAAAGTTGGAATAAATGGGTTATTTTTCATGGGTCTTGGCATGCACTTAAACAGTAAATGCTATAGAAAGAGTACTGCTTGCTGGAGAAATTGTATGGAGCAGTTTCCTCCCCAGCATGAAAAGGAAACATACAAAACAAATGTGACTTTTTTGCCATATAAATCTATCAAAAACCATATTCTGCTGAAAACTGTAATTTTGTGAATGGAGCACAGCTAGAATGAAACCTCCTTGAAACTACACCCTTGGCAAGATGGAGAAAGTTTTCCCTTTCTATGCATTTGCTCAGGATTGATTTACTTCTCAAAAGACTGTCGGCACCATTTCCAATTCAAAAGTAATCTCCGATTTCCCATCCCTAAGGGATTAATAGGGATGAAGCCTGGCTCCACCTTTCGATGCATTATGTATCAGCCCTGGAAGTAAGGAGAGGGCGAAAGATCAGGCTTTCAACCTGCCTCTGAGTAGTCCTTGGCGTGTCCCCTTGACTACGGGCATGTGGCAGCTGCCCATTGTGGAATACCCTTCCTGTGTATCCACCCCTGAGCGAAGGCTGGAGCTTGGGGTCCAGGGCTGCCGGAGCTCGGACGGGCACAGCTGTGGGGACAGTGCCCTCCGCATCCTGTCCTCTCAGCACACAGACGACAGGGGCCAGGGATCCGGCTGTCCACAGGGACAATGACATCTCCAAAGAGTTTGCTTCAGCTACAAAACAGTGTCTTTTATTAGGTTTGTTTTCTTGGTTGGGGTGATATCTTTTTTAACTCTTTGTGGGCTGGCTTAGCTGCTCCAGGGACCAGCCTTGCAGCCTGTATTGGGAATGCTGGGAAAGGTAAGATGTTTTCTTTTCTTAAGCCAAATTTTTAAAAACCTGCAGAAAGAAAAAAAAGAAAATAAGAGGTGGGAGAAATAGGTAACTTTGTGCATGCAGTGGCGGAAGTTATGGGGCACAGGTGGGAAGGGAGCCTATCACACAGAGGTGGGATTGCAGGCAGGTGCACGGGGAGCTGCTGCCCTGGCCTGTCCTGCCGGGCTGCCACACAAAGCCTCCCGGCGAGGAGCCTGGCCATGGAGCGGGTGGCCATGGAAACCCTTCTGCACGGCTGCCAGCCAGAAGCCCTACCGCATCGCTGGGGCCTGCCGGCGGGTTGCTGGGGTTACTGGGGGGCGGCAGCGGGAAGGAGGCCCCAAGGCCTGCCCACAGGGCCCAGGCCAGCCGGGCTGCTCTATCCCTCTGCCCAGCTTGATCCTGCTGAGGAAAAGCCCCAAAGCAGACGCATGATTTTCTCAGTTAACAGAATTTCCCTTGACCCTTAAAACAGCTGAACTCTTTTCCAGGGTGCTAATTAGGAAACACTAAAGGACTCATGGGGGGAGGAGGGGGACGGGCTTTTCCTGGCCGGGTGTTACTCCGGTGCAGGCTGGATGTCCCATGGTAGATGTTAATAGTTAACAGGCAGACGTCTAAACACCAAGGACCCAGGGAAACATTGCTGTGCTCCTCCGTGAAACTGGGATATTTCTTCTGTTTAAAGAGCCTTTGTTAAACCACCTTGGAATAACTCAAACTTGACAAAGTGGAACTAATTGGCCTTCATCTTCCCAATCTTATGCAAAATAACTTCGAAATCAGAAGGATTTTTGAGGCATGATATGCAGTATAAGGAGTAAAGTGTAAATCTGCATTTTAAGGCATTCTGTGTAACATAAAATTCAAGTGATAACTCTGCGCTCTGGGAGATGTTAAAACATCTGCTAGCAAAGGAAAAGACATAGGCCACCTCTCTGCCAAGGTTAGGCGTCACCTGTTTGTCAAGGGTGGAGGTCACATCTCTTCTCAAGCGATCAGCACAACCCTTAAAATAAGAGACTGTCTTGTGGATACACACACGCTTCCAAACTCTTCAGCATATCCCACCTTGCTTTGATTTTGAATGACATATTAAGGACTGCATATAAACCCAGATCTCTCCCTATTCAAACACTACTGTCAATACCATCCCTGACCTCTTTCTTCCAGTCTTCTAATCCTTTTTTCTTGAGGACAACTTATTCAGAAGACAACTATTCTTATTTCCAGTTCCTTGGTTGAGGTTACTCTGTTTTAGCCCTTTTCTTCACAAACTGCAGCAGAACTGATGAAGGTTACTCTGCAGTTAGTGAGAGTTTCAGTGACTAAAAATAAAACTTGTCATTATTATTTATTTTTATGCCAGGAAAGGATATGTCAAATCAAGAGAATCAGTTCAGCATTTGGCTAACCAAGAGCAGCTCCCAGCCTAATCAACCTCTTCCCACTACTGAAAATATGCTAAAATCACCTTATTTGAACTTAATTAAAAGTACCCACCTATTTTTAAAGCCGTTTCTAAAACCAAATAAACTGCTATTCTACATTCCTAATATGGACCACATCATTATTACATATTTATGCCGTGGCTCTTGGAGGCCTCAGAGAAAACTGAACTGTGCTAGTGTCTTCTTGTGCTCGAAGACACAGCATGAGAGAGAGTTCATAGCCGGTGTCTGTTCCTAAGAGCCTACAGATCTCAGCAGGCAAAGTGTAGAAGATAAAACAGGTACAGAGAATTTGAAATGACTTGCCTGAGATGATCCAGCAGATCAGTAAAGAAATTCAGGTTTCAATATGTACAGGTCTGTACTGTTCCCGGTACATTGTACTTATTCCAATTCCTTGATAATAGTGTGGCTTTAGTTCAAATCATTCACTTCAGCATACTTTGTGCTTGAAGTTACTTGAAAAATACCTGGTTGAAGTTCTAAGATGGAAACATCTCATTGAGGACCGCGTAGACTGATTTTAACCTTTTCATGCAGGAGCAGGGTGGCACAGCTTCACATACTGTTACGTCAGGACTGATGGTTTTTTTCCTAGAGGAACATATGTAATTACATACCATGTCTTCTTATTTTTATGTTTCCTATTAGGTGAGCTATAGGGCCTAATTCTACTGTTACAGAAATATGCAGGAGTTTCCCCACTGATTTAAAAAGATTTAAGATTACTGAACTGAAGCCAAATGGAAAATTTAGTGTGGCCTCAGCATGCAGTTTGCAAAAAGGAGAGAAGTCACAAGCACACAACGTTAGATTCAGTTGTCAACACTGAAGTCGGGGATTCACCTTGGCTTCTGCCACCACACACTGCAGAACTGACCCTTTGGAATTCAGCAGTAGTGCAGAGAGGTCACCATAACACCCCTCACACTGCAAAGAAAGGTGCAGAAACTGGTTCAACACTGGCTGAAGAGGGGCACTGATCTCAGGTGAACTTCCATTCTCACCATGAATGATTAAAGAAGGATCTTCACAGTTAGATCTCAGGGGTATGGAGCACTCAGGGGTGTGAAATGGAGTTAAGATATTCAAGGAGGGTCTTGGGTTGGGGTGGGTTTTTTTGCACTTTCTGAGACCACTAGCACAATGAATGACCAGAAAACAACTTTCTTATCTGTCACTGACTGGAGAGAACCTTTGGCTTTCAAAGCTACAGGGCCCTCCAGCCACTTACCTGTTTAACTAACACTTTTGCAAGTTTCTGAGGTGACTTTGGCAGGAGTATCTATTCCATGCTTGCAGTTTATAGCAAGGTTTTTATTAAAGGATTAATAAGCAATTACTGTTTGTTAAAAACAAGTATAATGTAGATGTTAATAAACCAAGGAGTAGAAGCTTTTGCAGATTACTGCAAGCAACATGCTGATCTATTAGAATTGACAACATTCATGAAGCACACAATAAAACAACTACTGATTGCTTATTAATTCTTGGGAAAAAGAACTGTAATGTCAAAGGTGGTCAGTATGTAGTTTTCCAGAAGAAAACCAGAAGTATCTTTTTTGCTGATTAAAATGGCTTTCTGAGGAGGAATTAAATCTGGCAAGGAGGTTCGGAAGTGGAAGTTTCCCTGTGAATTAAAGCGTGACAGTTTTCAGGAGTAACAAATCCTTAATTAATGTGGGATGGATGCCAGAGGCAGTTATTTTAAAAATAAACTTGAAAGCAAGTGCATGAATTCCCTGAAACAAAGGTTTTCTGTTGCCATTTTCTGAGAACATGTTGTCTTATTGGCCTATTTGGTAGGCTATTGGGGCTGGCATCACAGAGGCATCATTCTAATTGTCATTTAATAGAAGCTTTGTTTTATTTTATCCTAAACCACTTCCATGAATCTCCCATCACCTAAGCCTGGCATTAAAGAGAATTCAGAATCAAACAAGCTACTCAAGAAATTGTCCTTTGACAGAACTGGGGCTCCCAGTGCATTTTAATTTTTCTGTAGACTGCATAAGATGGAGACAGGGGCTTCTGTGTCTTGATCTGTGACAACTGGGTTCTTACCAAATAATAAGCACAATAGTTGATGCAAAGGTTCAGGGTAAATCTGCACATTTAGCATATGTAGGGATAGATGAATTTACATATGCAAATACTGCAGAAGACAGAGAGATGATGACAGACTATTGCCTTTGTAAAAATCCAATTTTCTAATGTAATTGTACCAAGTATGAGTAGATAAGCAAACAGTTCTGGCTTTTCACAGTGATCATGCTAGAGAAGCACACAGAAATTGGCAATCGTTGCATTTACCTTTTGCTCATAAATAGCTCATGCAAAGTTAATTAAATATCACAAGTAAATTAGCCACTTTATTTTCCTTACTTAACTACAAGAATTAATCCTGGATTCAGTGAGGAGAAATGTTGCTATTAGCAAATGAGAAATGCAGTGGTGTAAGTAGGTAGTGATCTGTAACATTCTACAATTTTAAATTCAAAAGTAAAACCAGAAAAGTCCATTAGTTCACTTTACCTGAGTTTCTGGTTGAGCAGCTGCTGTGAAGAGGAACACTATTTCTTTTCTGTCAATTTCATCAGGTCTCGTTTCTGTGTCATATTACAATATAATGATGCTAACTACGTTTGACAGGTACTATAGGCAGGAGCACATAATGGCATCAGCAGAACCAGTCCTTACTCATTAATTCATAGGCTTTTCTGGTGTGCTTATTCCCATAATATGTGAAGCTTTGTAAACTCTAAATGGGTTTTTCTTCACAACACACTCATGAGAGGTACTGAAGCAGTTGTTCAGTTTTATAGATGGGTGACAGAAGCACAGGGAGATTAGGTGATAAGCCTAAAGTATTTTGCAAAGCTAATCACATGCTCCAGGTCTCTTGGTTCCACTCTTACTCTGGAGGTCCCTGTGCCTCTTCCCTGGTTTCATGGGGATGGGTGCTATAGGAACCCACAAACTGTGCATCACTAGACCTCTTCATAGATATCTCCTTATTACAATTTGCTAACTTGTCCTGCAATTGCAACACATCTTTGATGTGGACCACTAATCAGAAATATGATATAGAAATAACATGGGACAACACAGAAATGTAGATTAGTCTGTCTGGTGCAGTCTTTCTATAAGTACCTGTTTGTACTGTACTACTTGGGAAGGGCTGTGCTACAGTTTTTTGGCCATACAGCACTCAGTTTGATGCTGCTCTGGCTCCACAGCTTTGCTTTCACCCATGGAAAAGGTAGGGGCCAGGGCAAACTACTGCTGGGAATGAGGAGCTATGACTTCAGCCTGCTGAGGCCCGGGAGCACCTGGAACCCATTTCCCAGTGAATTGCTCTAACCATCAGGCAGGGTGGCAGGACCCCTGCTCAACCAAAGGGGATTGAGCAGACGTAGCTCCTGGGACGTCTTAGGTGGTGGAGAGCCTCCCCATTTGTCTTCGAATCACAGGGTATCTTTGGCATCTACAATCCAAGGAAATTTCAGATCTTGTATGAAAGCCTCTGTTTAGGAATACAGGGAACTTTGTAATCTAACTCTAGGTTTAGGGGGCTTCAGGGTTCAGCACCCATGGCTAGTACGTGGTTTAAATTGCTTTCCTGAAGCTATGTGCTCAGTATAGTCAAACATCATGTGTCCCCAGAACACAGCTCGGTAACTGCAACTTAACTAAAGCCAGATCATATTACAGATCCTGCTTTCTTCTTATCCACTTAAGCCAGCTACCTATTAAAGAAGGAAGTTAAAATGTGGTGTCTATCAGGATAATAATAATTTTATTGTTTTCTAGGTACTTAGTTGTTCTGAATTTGATTGTTTGACATGCTTTATATTAAACATATTAGCTTTAAATTAAACATATGCCAGTTTAAAATATAGTGATGGCATTTATATATAATATTAGAAATAATGTAATATTTTAATATAACATATTTAGTATATAATTTTTTCAGGAAAAATGTGACATACTTTTAATGTGATATGCTCATCTTTAAATCTTCAACATTCTTTTTTAAAATAAACATTAACTAACATTTTTGTTGATCTCTGTATCTGCACAGATGTCAGAAGAGATATTCAGCCAGTGAGATCAGGATCTGACCTATGACAACTAAGTCAGTTGCTGTTAGCTTAAGAATTTAGTTTTCTTTTTTTCAGTTTTGTAACATTCATGTAAGGCACACCATTCACATTGGTAGTTTGGAGCACAGAATCATATAGGTAATTTTAATTAAACAAGCAAATGTTCACACAGTTTTTGTTATGAATTTTAATTTCTGTAAGCCAGGTGTAAATAGGATTCACATGACTGAATGACAGAGCTCTCTGATGAGATGTCTGTAATCCTTTTACTTTGGAATATATTAATGTTGGTTTGATTACAATGAATGAATACATATCGCTATCAGACTGCTCTCCTCCATTGACAGGTACAATTACTTGGCTTTCTGTGCACGTGTATCATCTAATACTGGTAATGATTCTTGGTCCTTAATTCTGGGGAATCTAAATTCCCTGTTACTACACACTCCTTTTACTCCATATCTTAATGTGTCAATATTAGCACAAGATGATTTGATTAGTGTGAAGCAATCCAAAGGGGACGGAATCAACCTCTAATATATTCACATAAAACACATGGAATCTTTTCTTAGAATTATATGACCAGTATTGATTCCAGACACATCTAAAAATCACTAACTGGTACTGTGTTACTGAATTATTTAGTTATCCATTCTGGAATTAAGGGTAGCTGTCTTTCTTTGATGTGTGCAGTCCATGGGTAGAACTAGAAGATTTTACTCCTGCTCACTTCCAGCAATTCTGATGTCCACTAATATTTAGGAACAACCTTGAGGTTGCCCTCAACTAACCTGAACCACATGCACTGCCCTTCCTTATCCTAGCTACCTCTTGCAACTCTGCCTCAAAGTAAACACTTTCTACATTTAGGCAAAGTTACATGTTCTGTATTATGGCATCTGCAGATGTTGTCTTTCCTTTGGGAACATAACAGTATCCTTCCCCATCATTCCCCTTTGCTTCAGAGACAGATCTGCAAGACTCCAACTCTCACAGGGTATGAAGGTGAATGGAGAAAAAAGTATGTCTTACCAGCTTCCTCCAATAGGCAAAGAAGTTACAAATAAGCTTCTCATTTCTTTTCTGAACCATCTGAGGTGGACAAAGAGCAATTCTCACCCAACAGAAGGTGACAAGGGAATAAAATTAGCATAGCCTCTGGTCTATACCCGGACTTTCCACCTTCACCACTTCTTTCAGCTTCTTTTGGAAAGAGCCGGGGGGGGTGGTCTGTTACTTTCTTTCTCTTCCTCTACCTTTGTGAAGCTGCTACCTGTTCTCCTCCGCAACTTTTTTGAGACTTGGCCAGGTAAGTTTGTTGTAGTTTCCCTGGCCTTTGCAGAGAAATGATACCCTGAGAAAAGAGGGCAGGAGTCACAGGGGAACACAGAAGCTAAGAGGATGCCAAGCTCCCCAAACCAGATGGCAGGCTATTTGTAACGGTTGCTTGTAGCAGGAGAGGCACCAAGATGCCACCCAATATGACTGGTCTTATGTGCAGACCCCAGAAAGCCACTTCTGATAATTATTACACTACCAACACCGGAAAACTGAACTACTTGTTAAGTTTTGTACACAGTCAGCTAAGAAGGGGGAAGAAAGGCTTTGTTAGGCACATTATATTAGAAATGTAATTACCACTTACAGGTTAGTCAAGTATTGCATGTTTAACATTGGAAAATACATGTTTGACAATCTTGCATAGCTGTAGATATATATTTTAGTTCTTCAGCAGGAAAGAAATTCTAAATAACAGTTGCAAAAATGTATTAGTAATTCATTTGTACCAACTCAATGAAACACAGCTAAGACTGCAGAGTGGGAGTTCACAAGTAACTATCTAGGTGACTAATACCCACAGTTTCACAAAACAGGGTTTCTTGAAAACTAGTATTTCTCCTATCACAATCAGGAAGAGGAAATTGTGGATACAACTTCTAATCTTTAAGTGCCAATTACTTATTGTTGACCGAGGCCTTTATATTCCCATTTAAAATAGATATATTGGATAAGCAAGCGAGTTAAGAGCCCAAGCTGTCCTTCACTTCCTCTGTAGTCAATGGAAAGACTACACTTCCAGGTGGCACTTCAAATCTGTCCATTACCTGTAGGAAATATGTAGTAGGAAGGGGAGTCTATGCTGAGTATCTCAGCTATACCCCTAATATAGGTGTATTTTAATCTCTGCCTAAATCCATATGAATCCTATATTAATCTCAGCCTAAATCCATATTTCTTACTCAGACAAAATTCCAACCTCAGCAGAGTTTGGGGTCAAGCAGAGAGCTGACTGAGAAAGGACTGTCATACCAGGACTTGTTTGCTAGTTCAGCACCTGGTGACAATAAAAGACAACAAAAATACACACTTCTATATCTCTGAGAACATAAACTGAATTATGCAAATATTCATAGAAGAGCCCAGGTTGGAAGGTACCTCAAAATGTCATCTGTTCCAACCTTTTATAGAAAAGGGAGCCTGGATGAGATTATGTAGCAACCTGTCCAGTCATGTCTTGAAATCCTCCAGTGATGGGCACTCTATCACAGGCATGAGGAAGTTATTCTAGTGATTGATTTTTCTTGCTGTAAAAAATGTCTGTCTTATGTTGAGATGTAACCTTTCCCAATACAACTTATACCTGTTGCCCCTTGTCCTCTCCATGTGGTTCCTTGTGAAGACAGAGCCTCCGTCCTCTTTGTAGCTGTCCTTTAAGTACTGGAATACTGTGATGAGGTCCCTCCTGAGCCTTCTCTTCTCCAGGGAGAAAAGACCTAACACCTTCAGTCTTTCCTCATAGGGCAGGTTCTCCAGCCCTTTGATTATCTTTGTGGCCCTCCTTTGGATTCCAGTTTGCCCGTGTCTTGAATTGTGGGAACGAGAACAGTACTCCAGGTGCAGCCTGACAAGCGCTGAGCAGAGTGGGATGATCATGTCTCTATCTCTAACAGCAATACCCCTGCAGGTGCAGCCCAGGATCCGACTTGCCTTTGTTGCTGCAGTGGCACACTGCTGACTCATGTTCAGCTTGTTGTCCACCAGGATCCGCAAGTGTCCTTCAGCAAGGCTGCTCCCCAGCCACACAGATTCTACCCTGTACTGGTCTCTTTGGTTATGTCGTCCCAGGCGCAGGACCTTGCACTTGTCTTTGTTAAAATTCATACAGTTCTTGCTAGCCCACTCTTCCAGCCTGTCCAGGTCTGTCTGTAAGATGGCTCACCCTTCTGATGTGTCCATCTCACCAGCCAGTCAGTGTCATCAGCAAATTTGGTGAGGGTGCTTTCAATCCCATTATGCAGATCATTTAATAAGATGTTGAACAGTGTGTCGCCCAGTATTGATCACTGAGGGATCAATCCCACATGTGGCAGGCTGCCAGCCTGACTAAAAACCATTGATCACCACCCTCTGAGTGTGGTCTGTGAGCCAATTTCCTACCCATCTTGCAGACCACCCACCCAGTCTGTATCTTGCCAGTTTGTCCAGGAGGAAGTTGTAGGAATCCAGGGCTGACCTCACCCTTCTTTCAGCAAAAAGTAATACTAGAGCTACTGGCAACCATGCTGTGCATAGAGTGTGAAGGAAGAAGGGCTGTATGGGGATTTTCCTTGGGGGAGTCGGTGCAACTGCTAACTAATGCAGTAGTGTTCATGTGATTTACATATGATTTCTCTCATCATGCTGCTCTTATGTTCCTTTTTGGGTGACATCTGAGCCATAGAGTTTTGTTTGCACAAACCCTCAGAGAAAGTTAATTTTAATCACACGAATAAGTAGTGTTTCACAAACCCTAATTCTGAATTTGCACTTGAAGAAACGATTGAATTGCCATCCATTTAAGGGACAGAAACAACAAGTGGCTTATGTAATTAATTGCCTTGGAAAATATTATTGAAATTTTTAATATTCAAGATCAACAAGGAAAAAATTAAAATTATATGCACAAAACAAGTTGGAATAATTACTATATTTGACGAAATTAATGTTATTTGGATATATTTAATGATGTGAGAGGACTACTTAATTTTCTCTTCTGATTTTTTTTAAATATCTGGTATGTCATTACATGCCCTATAAAAAATAAGGTTTATTTTTTCTTTTCTTTAGCTGCAAAGGGCCATGAGTAGCATTCACTTTATTAATATGTTTATGGTACAGACTAGCGAGCTCTTAGTCTTTTACTTCAGAACTTAATTTTACAACCTCAGAGTATATCAGGGTTTATCTGACCTTCATTGTAAAAGCAATGGTAAGAATGTATACCTTCGATTCCCCAAATGATACAGATTAATTTTCATGAGTTTTATTGGAATATGTATCCCTAAACAACTAAGTAAAGAGCTGGCTTGATTCTGTGTAGAAATATAACTACTGTGAATTGCATGCTTACTAGCACTCGATTACTGATGAAGTTGCAATCGGGAATCTGACAGATGAGGGATTAATTCCCCAGAAACACGGTTTCTTCCTTCTTCTTGTTATGAACATATGTGTATGGAGGAAACAGATCTGAATATACCAGATACATAAATTAAGAAGTCTAGGATGAAACAGAACAGCTGGAAATGTAACTGGTGATAATTGAAGGCTAATTAACTTCAATGAGCAATTTTCCACCAGGTGTTCTATTAGCCATATAGAAAGAGAAACTAGAGAAATTGCACAGTGTGCATTTTCATTCAGAAATTCGATATGAACTGCTGTTCTACCTACATGGTAAATGGAAAATGACTGTACTGTCTGTTATGGGTATAAATATTCATGTAATTTTGAATGATCTGCAAAAATCCTTTCATTTCTTTTTAAGCACTGACTTGGATTTGTACATTCCTTGTCTTACCAGAGATGTAAGTCTTTCTTACTTTAATAGATAATCAAAATGAAGAGTCTACTTTTAAGAATATTTTTGAATGCTAAAGCTCTTTCTCTGGTATTCTTTGTCAATTTTGGCTATTCTGCTGTAGCCTGCTATAGCACTTTCTAAGCAGCAGTTTCAGATTATGTCCATAATCCCTGCAGCTTTTGACTATTGCTTAGAACATCATATACAGTGAATAATGAAGTCTTCTTTCCAAAGCAACTCATTTAAAGAACAGGAAAGGGTCACTAGGTGCCCTGCTTAAAACTTCACCTTTTTACACACATCCCGCATTCATTACACAAATTGCTTTTTCTACATATTTGTTCCCTTCTGTGTTTAGGATCCTTTGGTCCTCTATGATCCTTCAGTTTGTCTGTCATCATGTAAGAAGTTGGGTTCTGAGTCCTGTTTACACATCTTTTAAAGACAACCAAGGCTATGCAAGTTTTGGATAAAATACATCCTCATATTACCTTCACAAATCAGGAGATTGACATAAGAAATTAGTTTCATCTTTCCTGACTTTAGCTGCCCAGAAGGTAGCTGCTGTACTTTTAGTGGAAAGAAATAGCTACTTCCTTTCTTGAGTTTTTATATTTTTAAATGCTTCTGAAGGTGCTCTGTTGGTAGGGATGGCTAGCTGTGATTAGCCACATAGGTGTGGAAGTTGAGCATAATAAATAATAAAAATGGAAGATGTGATGATTCACCTTCTGTTGGTACCTGTTTTTCTCCATTAACTATCTGAGGAGTCATTAAGAGAGTGGTTGGTCACCGGAACAGGCTTCCCAGGAAAGTGGTCATGGCACCAAGCCTGTCGGAGTTCAGGGAGCATCTGGACAACACTCTTAGTCATATGGTTTAGTTTTAGGTAGTCCTGTAAGGAGTAGGGAGTTGGACTCGATGATCCTTATGGGTCCCTTCCAACTTGAGATACTCTGTGATTCTGTGAGTCTACGTGACTAGCTTAGATTTAGGCAGTTAACATTTAGACATCTGAAAGTAGGTCAGATGAATCCCACCATACAGTCTATAGGCAAACAGAGGTATCTTTCCATTTTGAGAACAGTCAACAAAGGCATGAGGCTGAGGTATTGCCTTCCAGTCTTACCTTGGATGCTTACTTTTGGCTTTAATGTAATACTGAAGTTTTACTTGTTACTGGGGTAGGGTCTTAAGTTTTTACAAAATCAGTACATTACTAAGCATTGTCTTGCCTATGGAAAAATAGAAAATCCATTTGTTGAGGAGCTTATAATTTATAGGATGATTGTCTTTCCTTTGTACAAGTGGTCTCCCTGTACCTCATGTCACAGATATTTTAATTTTTTTTTCTGTGTTCTTTTTTAAAGGAAACTGCTCTTAAGAATGAACATCTAATGATCTTCTTAATCTAAAATATCACTCTTATTTCCCTATAGCAGCCGTTTGTACTTTGGGATCAGGGATAGGAAAGGGAATATTTAAATATTGCCATGGGAATTCATGATATGCGTACGATCAAAGACACCTTCATCTACAAGACAAGTAAAAGGATCAATATAATTCTCATTACGTGCCACAACAAAGGATTTTAAAAATAATTAAGTAGAGTTGTCTTTTTTTAAAGCAAAAAAACCCCCTGTAATTGTCGGAGTTATGGTATTCTGTTGCTTATTATTGAGACTTCTGGAAAACCAGTTCTTGCCAGGGTTGCTTTAAATCTTGAAGTTCTGATTAAATTTTAATTTTATTACAGTAAAAGATGAAAAATTGACTATAGCAACCAAAAGGTCTTTTCTGCAACATTGTCAATGCAGGAAATACATTTGCTCTAATGCCCATAAGAAGTGGTCTTACAAAATTCAGAAAAATAGCATGTTAACTATTAATAATATTGTTGTGGTAGGAATTTTGCCAGAAACAGCAATAACAATAATTACCTCTGACTGTATTCCTGAGAAACCTAGCTATTTAAAAGATTGTTTGATAGAAAGTACATGGGTCAAGACCTGTCATCGCTCCAGCAGAAAATGCGTGTGATTCATTTTATATCATTCTTGATCAAAAAAACATAGAAATCTTGATACCCCAAATAGTTCAGAACCTGAAAACTTCATATTTTTGTGAAAATGCTTTAATTTTAAAAAGTGGGTAGGAACCACCTGGTGATGGTAAAACGATTTTGAAAATAATTAAACATTCTGCAGTTTAGGCATCATAGTAACTAGCCAAGGATTTTTTGCTTTCTTTTACCTTCACCTCTTTGCTGATAAGGAAACAGTGTGATCTGAGGGATAAAAGGAAAATGCAAAGTAACACTAAAATTAGCTAGCGGTTTTACAATGTAGGTGAAAAAGTGGCAAGAAATATTCCTTTGGTGATCTTTTGTGTCTCAGAGTAAGAAAAAGAAAGAATAGGTGTTCCTGCTAGAGATGTTGTCCTAAATGTGTAATTTTTGCTATAGATTTGATTGATACAGATTTGTATATGCAAGTGAGGTGCTGCTTTCTTTAACTCCTGGTCCTGAAGCGGAGATGTCAATTGGTGTCTTGCTCGGGTGATTGACGCACACGGCAGTGCGGGGATTTCTGTGAAATGCCATGGAAATTGCTAGATGTCTTGCTTTGGCTTCAGACTTTGAGGAACATGGATTGTCTCTACATATTTTGATTTTCAAGACTTCGTGACAGTCATCATCGGGGATAGCAGCAAATTAATGATTTCTGAAACTAAAACCACATAAAAGCTAGGACTATAAGATGTATGGGTCATATTTTTTAAAAAATTATTCTGTAGAAAACATTTTCTATATAGCATAAAGCTTTTGGCCTTCCCATAGTTTGGGCTGAGCCAAACGACTTCCTGACAATCTGGAGCAGTATGTCAGGGCATCATGGGGGCCAGGGGCTCCCCAGGGACCGGCAGCGGCAAGGACACCCTAAGGTGGCAGGGCAGGGCCTGGCAGCCAGGGCCTGTCCCACTGCTCCAGCCTGGGCCATCACACACCTCCATGGGGAAAGGGCTGGGCCAAGGCCAGGCTGGGACATTGGCCTGTTGGTGGGCCTGGCATGGCGGGGCCCATGGCCAGGCAGGGCGGGGCTGTGGGGAGCTGAAGACGAGCCCTGCTGGGGCGTCACTGGGCCAGGGACTGATGGCCCCAGGGGAGCTGAAATGGGGTCCTGGGCTGCGGGCAGGGGGAGGGAGGCCCTGGGGGGTCCTGGCAGGGTCTATTGGTGCCCTCAGGTTCCCTGACACTTTAATGTGAAGCTAGAGTAAAGCAAGGAATCAGTCATAAATAGCAGCAGTTTTGGGTGGTGTTTTGTATGCTTTTTTTTTTAATCAAGTTTTTTTAACAACATGTTGTTGAAAGTGTAGCATCTATTGTTTAGCGTGTAGACAATAACAAAGGCGAGAAGGAGTGCTGGTAATGGGGCCCTCCATTAATTAAGTCCATTAATTTCAATGCTGGAAAAATACCACCATGTGTTGGTGGGGAGAAGGAGGAGAACACCTGGCACCCCATTGCCCCGGCGCAGCTGGCACAGGAATGGAATCCTGAAAATCGGGAGTCGGCGGTGTGGTCGGCTCTGTCCGCAAAACCCAGGTAACAGAAGAGCTCTCAGATAGCACAAAGAAAACCATCCTCTTCTGCTACTTCATGCAGCGTTGCTTTTTCATGACTTTGAATGATTGTAAGTCCAGTGAAACATGTTTCAGTAAGAACTTCCAACAATTTAGGTGTTTAGATATATTTTGCAATATAAAAACATGTGAAAAAGGGGGGGTGGGTTTCTTTTGGAGGGGATTAACCTACAGTAAAATTTCCGTAAAATAATGAACTATAGTCCCATTGCCATAATTCTGACTTCTGTTGTTCAGGTAGAATATTTGTTGTACAAGCAGCAAATACGTCACATACGTTTGTGAATATATCTATGATTGGCAACTGGGATTCAAAACCTGCTTTTGATTCAAAAGAAGATCAACACCACACTGGTTACTGAACATTGTATTTTGCTCCTGTTGAAGTCATCTGGCATGCAACAGTATATATACACATATACAGCGATAAGAATAAGAATAAGAATACATAACATTACTTCTATTCAGAACCAGTCAACTTCTGCTTTGTCCATATGGCTGAGCCTCTAAAAGGAGGACTACTCCCAGAAAACATGTAAATACCATTGATTTGTTAAGCTGAATGCTGTTCTGTTTGACTGGCTGTATGTTTTATCATCTCTTGATTATCTTTGTACTTTTCATGCAAACACTGGGAACAGCAGGTCAAGAAGTTGTGTGTTTAAAATACACAGATTTGATTCTGTATTGCTCAGTGTGGTATTTGTGCTTCTGCCTGGATGGGATGCTTAGTTTGAGAGACAGGTGGAGAGTAAATGGGATCGAAGAGACTTAGGAGTGTTTAATACATATCTACAGCTATTTGCTCGGCGAAGATGATGACGTTCCGTTGCATGCTAATTCTTTTTGCAAAGCCAATAAAAGAGCAGGTTTTTTTCTTACAGAAACTGACTTAGAAGTCTAACAATGTAGACTGTTGTTGTGGGTTTTGCTTTTCTTTTTTTTTTTAACTGATATCACATAAAACCTAGGTTGCTGTGACCTTACTCTTCTCCACAGTTAAGTGCAGGGGTAGCGAATTTTAAGGACAAGAGGTGAAGGATTACTCAGGAGGGTGCCAGTAGAGACACTTCCATTTGAGACTATGATTTGATGAAGAATAGAGTAAAGCAGAGGAAGATGAGCAGTGGTGAGTAATATTTTCTGTACTGAAAAAAGGGAAAATTTCCTTGGTGAAGTAAAAATGTCCTGAGAGAGCACATCAGCTTTTGAAATATATGCTCTGTTTAACTAAGATTGGTTGCAACATGATCTGTCGTCCACAGTAAAGGATTTAGGGAATAAAGGAATAACCAAAAACTGGTCATATTTAAATCTCACAAGGAAATTCTGACTTCTGTGAAACTGATTGTAAAACTCCTGTTGACTATGCTGGAAACAAAGATCTTTCAATTTATGTTGAAGAAAACAATAACATTTGCTTCCAGAATCTGGTAGAGAGAACAAAAGAAAGCAGGAATTGAGAGGCCAAATTTGTATCTTCTGCAATGATAAACAGTACAGGACAAATTAATCTTTGACTGGGGTTAAGAAATGTGGTTAGACATAATGTTGTTGAAATTCTGCTGCTTTGCCAAGGACTAGTTTTAGAAAGCCAATGAGACAATAATAAAAATTACAATTTACAGCTATTGCTGGCAGGCGTTGAGGGTACTCTTGCACAGATATGGTGCTCATAAATCATAAGCCATAATGATGGTAGGCGATGACTTTAATTTACTTATGTCTCAATTAACTTATATTTTTACATTCTACTTAATCAAACTGAGTTTTATTTAACTTCGTTCTACTGACAACTGACCTGCTTTTTTTCCTCTCCCATTCTCCCATAAAAGCAGATGGCTTAATGCACATATGCTCATGGACAGCAAAGCTGAATTAGCTTTGTCTGATTAAATATTTTCAGAGAATACCTGACTTGTCAGTTACTGCTGTTAGTAACTGACTGTACAGTTAAAGCCAAACAAATTATATGCTTTCTAAATAAGGAATTCAACAATAACTTTGCAGCCCTCTCATACTAACTGTGCATATGGTCTCATATAAGCCCATACTCTGTAGCCAGCAACTGTGATGTCAATAATATGATTCCATTAAAAAAGAGGAGAGATGATCAGGGTTGGAACAAATGAGGTAATTATGATCTAAAATGCATTGTCTAGCAAATAACCATGTGTTTGCCTGTAAGTTCTTCAAGACAAGGATTATCTTTTTGTTCCGTGTACAGCATCTAGCACAAAGGGAATCTGTGCAATGACTAAATCTCAAAGCACTGCTGCAATAGAAATAATAATAAACCATATAGGGGAAGATTATTTGTGTTTTGAAAAAAAAATCAGTTAATTGTTTATCTAAATGTATTTAAAATCCCCTACTCTGTTCTCTCTCTTTTTTCTAATAATGTCACTTTGCAAAGACTGCTTGTGAAACTGACTTGTTACTGATCACTGAGAATAAGAGTATTTCTTTTAATATGCCCAAAATGCAAGCAGTTATTTGATGTTGGAAGCTGGCCAGTTTGTTTGATTTAGTACAGTGATTCATTGCCACTTTCTCAGCAAGTCTAGTGCTTGTACTACCCAAAACAATTTCAATATTTAAATAACTGACTGTATTTGTGTTGTGGGGTTTTTTTCAATTAATGGTACTAAATATTGATGTTCAGCTGGAGTTTAATAATTAGAAAATATAATGACTGCTAAATCAGCTTTTGCAGCTTTTCGGTCAGTAGACTGACATTTCACAGCCTGCCTGGCTGAAATCACTTTCAGCTAATTGAAGATTTTCTCACTCCATTTAACTGTTAAACCCTGGCATATGGGCTTCTGATCAGTTTTGCTATTCAAACAGATCCTCAGAGGAAGCTAGCAGTGAAAAGAATATTAAAACAAAAAATTCTGGTTCAAATAAAGTTAAGACAATTTAATGCTCATGTTGGCAATGCTGGAACTGTCCTCCACTCCTCTGTCAGGAGAAGAGGGTTCAATGAAAGCGAGGAATGAGCTTCCCGCACTACCTGGCAATCTGCTGGGAAAGGGGCACTTCTCAGAGGTAAAGAACAGCATAGCCACATAACAATAGCTGATTAACTCTTGGATAACTGTGTCTCTGTAGTTGCCGAACTACAGTTTGGTAGTATGCTGCTACTCAGTAGTTGCTGAAATACTCCTCGGGTAGCAATGTGACATGTGGTACTTATAATAACCTGGAGTTTCTTTTGAGAGTGGTTTTTTTATTATTATTTAGAGATACTAGGGAGATTAAAATAACATGGGCATTGCTAGAAAGATCTCGTATGTCAACTATGTTGCTTCTGATTGAAGGAAATCCTTGTACTTCCAGCTTCTTAGCTACCTGGTATTAACTTAGACTAGGCTTCTTCTGAAAAGAAATACCCTTCATATGTTAACACAGTTTTCCTATTAACTGATGTTACCAAAGAGCTCTGTTTGCTGATATTGTCAGTATACCTTGCTTCAGTAGGATTGCAAGATCTGCTCTTGAGTTCTGCTCTGGCTGCCTCTCATAGGAACTTTTTTGTGCTGCAGAGAGCTTGTGTCTTATTGTTTTTCACTGGTAACAGCAATGTTTGCTTTCTCACTCCTCTAAAATTACTTTGGTTCTGGGGTGATGTTTTCAGTTTATCATATTTGGAAATGTATCACTCTTTAGGTGGAGAACTGCATGAGAACTTCAGTGATTTTAGTGCTTGTTTCTGTTAGTGCTGTAGTTAATTAAAAAATTAGAAAAAAAAAGGCAGGGGGAATTGTAAAAATTAATTGTAGCAGTAGAGGCAACTGAAACCTGACTTGACCAGTCTTATTCTCTTATTTTCTCTATTCTCTTTATGTGCCTAAAGTCACGGATGACAGAACTGTGCTTTGAATAGACACAGAGGCTGCAGGAAAGGAGGTTGCCTAATATTAGCGACCCTATTATTGGACCGAATTTCATTAGCTTCTGTTGTGAATCTTAAATAGAACTGAATATATTTTCACATGTTCACGACCTTATAGAGAAGATGTATGTCTTGGGGAAAAACTCACTTTTAGTTTACTTCAGAGAAAAGACTTTAAAACCAAATGCTGTCAAGATATTGAAATACTCTTGGTGGCATAAATGTGTCCTATCCATTAACTTCCCACCCAAGAATAAGATTTATTATGCCAGGTTTTTTTAATTGAAATCACACTTTCATTTAAAAAACGTTTAATGAAATATTTCCTGCTAGTTCAAAGTACAGAGATCCTGAGTGTACCATCTGCTACAATGTCTGTATATGAAAATGACCATCACTAACTACACTGTGCCAGTGGTGTGGGGAATGACATCAGAACTGAATTAGTTTTAATAAATTTAGCAAAAGGTACACTTTTAATGTAAGAACAGCTTCAGTATAAGAAATTAGAAACTGGTATGAATAATAATAATAATATTGTTTTTCCCCCATAAAAGGCTGTTTTTTTAGTATTGTCTAAAAGGGATATTTTCAGCAAGCTTGATAATACAAGTCCCTGCAGAAGACTGACAGTGTGGGATGTCTCCTGGGCTCTGTATTGGTTTGTGGTAGACCATTTAGGAATGAATATTCATTATGTTTTTGTTACCTTCTGGCATATTTTGATACACTGTCCATATAAATCCCCAAACTGGTTTAATAATCTGAAAGGGGTTTTATCATCTGAAAGTTAATTAAGATCTCTCTAGTCATGGATGTATTGTATGTTTTCACTGGACTAAATTTACTGCTAGAAATAGGCTTATTAGGATAATTATTATCTGTAAGGAAAACAGTTATAAGCAACATTTTCATGTTGCAAAAGACTCATTAAATTATCCTGCACTGGATAACTTCACAGCTTAAGCTCAGGTAACTGTTTTTCTTGGAGAGAAGAAGCAGCATATGGTGCATATCCAGCAGCAGATGTGTCAATGACATGGAGATTTTACCAGTAAAAAAGTAGTCAACTAGGAAAACTAGGTACCTCAAAGGACAGTAGGAACGGAGAAAATCTGGTAGGAAATGCTCAATGGCTTTGAGGATTTGAGAAATGCGCAAAATTTGAACTAACAACCTTAAATCCACAATAGGAAGACAAAAAAACCCTGCAGAAAGTTCCCTGATTTCTGTGGTAAACTACAGTGCTAGAAGCCTTCATCTTAGGGAAAGAAGGTGACTGAGGAGTTGTGTCAGCAGTGTTAGTGTGGGAAAAGTAAAATGGAAGATCTGAGAAGAGAGGGCTTGATCCAGATGCTGGGCTTGGTGTTCCCTTCCTCTGTGTCAGCGATACAGCTCAGGAGCCTGTTGTGCCAAAACAAGGTTGTGTGGTCAAAATTTAATCCCTCATTTCCCAACTTTAAAAATTTCTCTCTTTGCTATACTCCTGTCCTTTCAAATAAGAACTCACGCATGCAGAGGGAATGCATGGATTTCTGGGTTTTTTTGTGAATTTATCCTTTGGAGAGCTACTCGTATTCCGATTGAGTCATCATTGTGGTTTAAACTTTGATACTACCAACATTAGCATCACAGACCTCCATCTCTAGAGTTTATAGAGTAAATGATACTGGTAGTGTGTTGCTACCTCTTGTTGAACAGCTTTTAAAACATGGGATGCTTATTAGTGTGTAAAACAGTTGTCCAACTGATAGGGAAACCTACGATCAGTCCTGTAATTTGGGGTTTTCTAGTAACAGATGCTTTCACCTTGAACTCCTCTCCTTACTCTCCTGCTTGCTTCTTTCCATTCTGGGCATATAGGCCCTTTTCTTCTTTGGCTGTTTGGCCCCCTCCACCACCTTCATCCACTTGCTTTTATTCTGTTCCTGTAACTCTCCTTGCTTTTCTTATCTCTCTGTGCTCAAATCCAGCTTTTTCCAGCTAATCAATAAAGCGAGTTGTAAGAACACAGGAGAGAGTGTCCTTGCTTCTGGTACAATAACAAAAGCCTATGCCTGGGGCCAGACAATTCTCTAAAACCAAATTTCAAGTCTATGTCCCAAAGAAAGCACTGCTAGAGATTCTTAAAAAGAGCTCTTGAGAAGACTGTAATTTTCCGTAATCTCAGTTTGAAAAAAAACCTGAACTGTTTTGATTAAAACTTCCCACCAAAAAATTCAGCCGGAGGCTGGCATCCTGTGTGGGAAGTCTCTAACTCAGTGGCTGACATCTGGCAAACACTGAAGACCTGGAAACAGGCTCCCAGGATAGGAAGTATCATACTTTATTAGTTCTAGCTGCCAGATTGATTTCTCTTGCCTGTGGTAAAAAGTACTGTTTCAGCTACTCTGGTGGGTGCAGTCAAGTAGAGAGAACTTCTGTAGGGTAAAGGATACTCACGTGAGAACTCCTCTGGCCATTGCTACTCACATTGAAACGACTCAGAGCAGCGTTAATCAGAGCGCGCTTAACCCCAAGCAGTGCTGGAAAGTCTGTAGCCCCGTATGAGCAAAAATCGTTTTGTGGGTTATTATTTTATTTTACAAAAAACTGTGGCAAAAAGAGGCATTTCTAGGCATCTGATTTAGACAACTTTGAAATCTAATCTGTCTTAACCTGAACTGTCAGAACTATTAATTCGAGCCAACCTGTGCCATATAATTATGTTGGCTATTCCCTGTGGTGCAACATTGTCTGCAAAAGACACTGATCACGTGAGTATAGCACTTTCAAGCAATTATGACCTGTATTGAAAATTATTGAAGCTTAACTAATTATCTAGCAAAAATTCAAAAGGAGAAAGCTCCTCCTCCAACTCTACATTCCCTTCCTTCCTAGTGAAATTATGTGTGCTTGAATCAATGGGAGTTTTGCTACTGATTTCTGCAAATCCAGAGAACAATCATGAGTATTTACTGCCTTCTTCCACTTTTCATTTGGCTGATAAATTATATTTTGCAGTAATTCTTGGATAAGGCAATGAAAACTTTGGTTTCCATTTCGTCTCCAAGTGCCATGGGAAGCTTCTCTGTGTAAATATTACATATCACTGCATTTGTGGGGTTGATGTTGATGCCTTTTTTTGAATTTCAAAGCAGGTGACAAAAACTAAGGGTGGCCTTTTTGTTCTCCTGATTCCACGGTACCTACCATCTTGGCTAATTTGAAATAGAAAAATGGCATGCAATAATAGACTTTAGCTATAATAGAATTTACAATTAGTTTAACAAAATTAATTTAGATTAGAAGATACCCAGTCAGAGTTTTTAGTATTTAAAAAACTTTAATGGACTACTCCGCCCCAGTGTTTTCTGCTCAATGACAGGCTTCCCACAGGTGCGGGGAGAAACAGCGGGGTGTCGAGATCCTCTCTGGAGCCAGCACTCTGCCAGTGCACAGGCAGGGGTGATGGGGCGATGGCTGCGGAGGCAGGGGCCTGGCTGCCTGCTGACCCCGCTCCTGCAAAGCTGGGAACCCATGGCCTCCTCACCCTGGTCTCAGGAGGGAACGTGGCAGGTCTCTGCGCTGGATGGCTCAGGGGAAAGGCAGCGCATTCCTCCTCCTCCAGGGAGGAGCTGGGGGTGTTGTGGGCATCCTGGAAAACAGCTTGTCTTTTAAAAGATAGATCTAGCTGTGTGTTAGCTTGGGAAATATTCCTAGTCGTGCAAAGCACTTGGTAATTTACTGTGTCAGAAAAGTCCTGCTGTGCTTATTTAACGCATTTATCGGTTGTCGACTGCCTGCTTAGCTTGTTACATAAATGTTCTCTTGCATACAGAGAGCATCAAGGTCGATTGAGGTCATACAAGCAGTTGTATGTGAGTAGATGTGACCTGAGTTCATATGACATTTGTTGCTGGGCCCCTGCCCCTTCTCTGCCCACTGCAACACGTGGCTTAACAGATACTGCTTTCAAAAGGAAATCCATCACAGCAATAGGAACATGCAAATGTCTCTGTCGTATTACCTAGACAGGCCACATCTGATGTCAATAAAGAAAACTATAGGACATAATGCAGATAGTCAGAATTTCTTGCCTTTAGGAATTTTGATTTTGTAGAAAAGAACGTATAAAGAGGGATGGTAGTGATCTTTCTGCAGCACATGTGCCTTGTACACCACAGACAAATGTAAGTTGGTAAAGGCTGGAGCAAAAGATACATTGATTCACAGGCCTAATCTTGTTAGCATTTTAAATCAAGCTGCTTATTTTGTATGGAGAGTACACATTTAAATAGCATCCTTTAAACTTGTTAGCATTTTTCTATCTCCTTTCCTGTGACTAAAGCAATTTTCATATCAGAAAAACTCACAAGAGTGTTAAGTTCAACTTCTTTAAAGGTTATTAAGGCAAATGCATGCTCTCTCGGGTCTGGTGCCTGTCAGGTCAGCTTCTGCTCTAATGGGAGAATAGCCTAGCATTGCTACAGTGACCATAATTCTTCCAGCTCATAGGTAGCTTATTAGGTACAGCGTGTATAAAAAAACCCACCTCCTCCTACTGTAGCTCAAAATTGCTCTCCTCCCACATTTTACTGACTGCACCTACACTGTCATCACATCTTACTTTAAGCCAACACTCTGTCTTGGAAGACCACACCCTGCAATAGAGCTTCCCACCACCTCTCTTCCCAGCCTTGGATGTATGGATCTTATGTCCCAGGATGTGATGATATACTTTACCCAGAGTGCCAAATGAAGATTGTAGGAATGAAATGAAACAAGAATTAAGCAGCAGAATTAATTCATACAGATAATTGTTAAAAAAACAGAAATCTCCACCAAAAAGTAAGAAAATGTATTTCACAAAAGCCACAGTTTGATCTCTCACCCTTGATCCTTAAGTGAGGGATGAAAAATTCCTCTGGAAATTAGCCTGGGAACTAAAATTCGCAACTTTAGTGGATACTAAAAATCATGGACTCAGTATAAAAACTGCTTGGCAGTGTTTCCTCCACACTATATCCTCTATTAAGACCTCACTGTTCTGTAGGCAGTAATTACTGATTTCTGGTCCCACAGTGCCTAAAATATTATCACCTCTGTTTCTGCTAACATTCTCTTCTGCTCCCTTGGTACCAACTGTCCTTTTCCTTTAAAAGGACTAATTCAATTAAATTAAAATCAGAGCAATGATTCATGCTCTTGGTTTAGCTTGGAGATTTAGAACTGAAAAAGGGCTTATGTGCTTGAGAGCTTGTAATTTTTTTCCAGCTCTATCAATCAAAGTTGGCTTTATAAACATTGTCTTGTTTATATCCTTAGAGCATTGCAAGCTACAACAACATTGCATTACAAATACAAAGCATCACTGGTGGTTTAAAAAAATGGTGTATGCAGTCTGAAATTACTGAGAACCCACTTCTGCTCTGAGTCTTGTTTCAGTAGCTTTATTTTTACTTAAACAACAGAAAGTAGCTTGTATGTGGACCTGATATGGCAGCTGGGAGGTTGCACAGGGGATAGCAGCATGGCTGACCTGTGGTGAATTAGCCTTAATTATTCATACTCATGAGTGGCTTAACAAAAACCAATCGTTGCTTTCTCTCTTCCTCCTCCCACCCTCCCTTGGCTTTGCTGGTTCCATTGTTTATTGGCAACTGTTACTGTCAGCGTCTGCCTGTGACTGGTACAGATAAGTTGGGTTGCTGGATCACAGGCAGGGAGCCATAGATAGGGGGTGAAGAACAGCTCTGCTATTGTCCATTTACTAGAAATTAATTATTGTGATATAAAAGAATGAAAACTGTTCAGCAGCTTTATTGGTCAGTAAACTATATGATAGCTTTAATCTAGAGAAGATTCAGCAATTACAGTGAAATAATAATTTCTGATTGAGATCATCTGCATTTATAATTCTAAACCTTGTGTGAGGTTTGCCAAGTCCTTAATGGTAAAGAAATATGGTGTTAATGTCACAATTACTGAAACTGGAAAAACAAAGTGGCAGACTAGCTAAGATCCTACACTGAGGATCCTACATTGAACCTTTCCTTGAACTGCAGAAACTGCATTTAGATGTATCAGATGATTTTCATGCTTTCTGCATTAACACTCCAAGGTGTATTCCATATTCTTAGGCTATTTTCTCAGTTTTTACTTTGTGGGAAAAAAATGACCATTAATTTGTTTAGTGCTGAGTTAAAGCCTGGAGATAAAAATCCTGCTGTGGTTCATTAAGGGACTACTTTATTTAGTACGTGCGTGACAATAAAGCTGAGAGGTGTGGTTCATAACTTGGCCTTTATTGCTCTGATGCAACATCTGCACTAGTGAATGAAACGGGACAAGACTCACTGGCTGGAGGGCAAACAGTGTGACTCAGCTTGCATTCTTGCAGCTAAGCTCTCTAGCCCCCTTCCCAAAACTGGACGCCTTCATCCATGCTTATCGGGCATTATTCCTCTGCTATCTCCACCTTGGTGTGGTGTATGAAAGTGGTAGCTGGCTTAGGCCAAAATCATGCCACAGAGTGTGTGAATGAAAGCACACTCACAGGGTGATCATAGGGCGACCTCAAACCCGTGCCTTGGCCTTGTTTAGCCCACAGATGTAGGTGTAGCCCACTGTGCCAGGTGTTACACAAATGCAGAACGAAATGATGAACCTGAAGAACTTATTGCTAACATATAAAAAAAGCAACAGACAGAAACAGGCCAAAACAGCTATACAGGGAGCCGCTGAAATAGTACTGGACAGTAAGATCAAGTTTTAGCAGGCAGAGGGTAGGTTCATCTAAGAAACTGAGACACCTGCAGTGTGAATGATTACATCTGCATGGATAACTCCGAGCTCCTGTTGTTGTGAATGAAATGATAAAGACACTTCTTGGTCCTGTAAAGGGAACCCAAGTGACTACTGAGCTTCATGGCGTGCAGAAACTGTTTGGTAGAAGTAATTTTATTGGATTAGACACTGAGTCTGCAAACTCTTTTGATGGAGAATTGTTTTCTCTAAATACAGTTCTAGTCAGGGCAATCACTGGCAGATCTTACTCTCAGAACAGTATGTGCATATAGAACAAGAGAAAGTATGATGGGATTTTTAGTTTCACACTCCAAACACATTCAGTACAAACAATGAAAACATAGAATCATAGAAAAAATTAGGTTGGAAAAGGCCTCTGGAGGCGTCCCGTCCAACCATCTGTTCAAAGCAAAGCAAGTTTCCAAGTTAGATTGAGGTTCTCACTGCCTTCTCCAGTCAAGTTTTTAAAAACTTAAAGAGATAATTGCTTGAGAGATTGCTTGATATTTCTGTACAACCTGTGCCAGCGTATGACCACTCTCACAGTCATAATTTTTCTTCCTCGTACATAATAGGGATTTGCCTTTCTGTTCTCTCAGCCTCTTGTCATATACATCTCTATTCCCCAACCATCTGAGTGCCCCTGCTCTGGACACACTCCAGTTTTTCAACATCTCTCTTTTACTGAGGAGTCTAAAACTGGACATGGTACTCCAGATATGGCTTCAAGAGTGATGAGCGGAAAGGAGCGATCATGTGCCTTAACTTGCTGGTTATGTGCATGTTAATGCAGTACACTGTGTAATTACCGTAGAAATAGGTAACACAGATTTTCAAAGTCATTTCAATCAGAGAGTTAAAACGTAAGCTTCCTGCACAGAAGAGGTGGAAGAAGAAAATGATAAATGTAAATATTTTAGCTGATTTTCTGTTTGGGGAAGATGCAGTCATGTTAATATATTCATATATTCTAATAATAAATGCCAGCATTTTAATTTATTATCAGATACAGCAAAGTGGATGTCAGTGTAGTGAACAGCTACACAGTACTAAATGTTATTCATTCAGACATTGTTCAATTCTTGATACCTCTTTGAGTTGGTTAAACAGTATACTGGAAGTTAAACAGAGAGCAGGTAATGTCATTGTTTTGCAAAAATCCCCTTAAATGAGCCTTTTTTCCTTTCTTTTCCTACTTTGCATGGGCACCAAAAAAAGCAAGTCATCCCACATAAATGGATAGTATAAAATAGTTGAACGAACGACTTGACTAAGGTCATAAAACAAAGACATCGTTATTAAAAATGGCCTAGATAATTTGTCATCTTTATTTGTTAAGAACCTGACCTAACACAAATTGTATCTCAGGTCCAGGAAAACTAGGGTGAAACAGCTGGAACTTCAAGTGTGTAACATTTGTCTAATTCGTGATCAAAATGTCAGAAACAGATCTCACCAATATTGTTTTACCCATTATGTGCTGACTTCAGCATTCCAATATGGTACCTATTTAGGCATTGATGTTTACAGACTTTATTTCGTTGGTTTTCAAGCCTCCTGTTCTTCAGAAAAATGTTCTTAAAATGTGAAATAATATTCCTGGGTAAGTAATAAATAATCTGATTTCTTGGGTCTTCTAAAGCAAACCTTGACAAAGAGAAAAATCAATCACTGGCAGCAGATGGGATGATATGTCTAATATATCTCTGCTTTCTCTCTTTTCTGTGATTAAGTTGTATGTAGACATCTTGAATATACAGTTTTCCATATAAAAAGCTGCTATTAAGGCCATGAAGAGATTTTCAGGGATTAGCAAGTGCTGTCTGGGACTTTCTGCATTACTTAATACAGTCTCCCTATTTCAGTGCATTGACTAGTTTCTTTTGTCTCTTTCCAGAGTTTCTCCATGAAAGCCGTCAGTGCTCCTGACTTGGTAAGAACAGTCAGTTTTTTCCCATGTGATACTTATCCTACTGATTTTAACAGAAACACACTTCTACTGCACTTGCAGATATGCAGAATGTGTCTCAAGAGCAGTGAATTTGCTCAGTCTTGGCATCTTCATTCTTAACAGCCTTTTCAAAATGTAAATTAGAGACCAAGCCTACAGAATCAGAAAT
>VYZW01042544.1:19226-38373 GCA_013401315.1 Balaeniceps rex | reverse complement strand
GTTCAAATACCTTGCCTAGCTTAGTTATTTCAGGTTAACTTAACTGGTTTTCTGTATAATGTCCAGGTCATAAAATTACTGGTACATCGGTGTGGTTAGTTCTCTTCCCCTGTCTCTTGTTGAAATTAAAACATTTGGGGCCAGGGAGGGAGTTATTTGGGTCAGAGAAAAAGAAATTTCCATAAGAATGAGTATGGGTGTGTAGCATGACAAAGACACTCAGACAGTGAAAGATATGAACTTCAAATACTGCGGCANCCTCTGTTACATGGAATAGGAGATTTGATTACTGGTTTTAGGATTTCTGAAGAGCTGAATACGTCATGCTGTTACACAAAGTGAGAATACAGAGCACAGTTGGAGTGAGGTTGCTCACTCAGGGTACTGACCACTCTGAGTATCTTAATTCTCCATGATGTTGGATACAGCACCAAATGTTAAATTACAGCAAGAGTAAGGCCAAGAGGCAAGGTACTGGGCCAGGGATAGGAAGCCAGCAGAGGTTGGTTACTTCTGTAAGAGATAGGAAAAAAGATAAGCCCATGCATCAAGGTCAGCACAAGCAGTTTTCATGGACAAGACTGGCAAAGACTGCAGCTTGTTGAAGGTTTTTGTATGGTACTGAACGGGTGGCTCAGCTGAACTAAACTGAACAACAGAGCAAGAGTAAGCACAACATTGCAAGCTCAGAATCCAGTTCAGAGCTGGAGAGCTTTTCTATGGCCACTGACCTCACCTGTTCTTTTTAATTCACTCTAACTAACCACTCATAGTTGATGATATTGAATTTTTGTACTGTTGTTGTTTTATTCTCTTTGGAGAATCTGTTGGCTCACTGGAAGACCCAGAAGCACATATGAGGATGATTTCTATATCTTTCTTAATTACTAAACAGTGCATACTTGCCACAATTTACTTTGCTATTCAGCCAAGTGAAAGTGAACAAAACTATGATTTACAGATGGTTAAATAGCTTCTCTCCTCAATCAGTGTGGTGGTTTTTTTTCTTTTATTCTTTTCCATTATTTGTTTCAGTATTCCTGAATGCTGATAAGACGATGTTTTTTCCAGTTCTTACAAATATACTACATTTCTAAGAGCTCTGATGAGCAAGATTAGAAGGGAAAACTGCCAATGACTCAGATTATTGAAAACATAAAGGAGTAGGAGTTGCTTTTCTTTTCAGGTACCTGCTGAGGGAAATAATGTTCTGATACCAAGAGAAAAAAATAAGAGAAGTTTTGCAAGCTGGTATATAGCAGGTTTAGCAAGCATGATCACTGTGACACAGGTAACGTGAGGGCAAACATGCTTACTGTGACAGCAGAACTGAATTCTAGTCTGTATCTTAAACAGCATGATCATTAACATTTCAATCTTTCCACTGATTATGTTTATGGATGAAACTGTGTGAAGCCAATACAAGATCTGTCGTCTGCTCTACTTGCCTCAAACAAAATAATAATAATATTATAAGCATAAAAGGGGTCAGTAAGAGACTGGATCTATTAATAAGTGTTTATCTCCTGGTTCAAGTGGAAAAGAAAGAGATTAGGCATTCCAAAGACATAAAATTTAACAGAACAAAACTGTTAATTTTAAAGATCTGATTTCTGTGCTTAATACTTTAGCTAAATAGTTTTAGTGGCATTTTTTCAATAAAAAACACATTTTATTCAGTTATAAAATAAATAATTACATGTATATACACAAATTAAGTTTCTGGGGCTAAATCTACACTACATGGTAGTGCTTGTGATTGAAATACAGTGCTGACACTCTAAGAACTGTATTTAACTGGCTAGAATAAATATCAAATGTTTGGCTACAATGATTTTAAGGGATGCACAATCCTCCCAAGAAATAAAACGAGTATATATTCCAACTAAACTTTGCATTATTGCAGGTAAAGTTCTGTAAGTTAAATCTATAAGCAATCTGTCTGTGGGTTCACCAGAAGCTGGATAAGAATTACAGTTCCCAAGAACTCCCAATTTAATATTTAATACATAACCATAGTATATGGCTCCTCCAGTGGTCATTTTATCTTCTAAATCCACAAAGGACTTCATGTTTAAAGTAGCATTTACAAGGCTAAATTCAAAAGTAGATCATGGCCATTTACTTCTGTGAGAACCTAAAATTCAGGTAGCACTTTTTTTTTGCATTACTTTGTGCAAAGTACATCTGTTCAGAAGAGAGACTATTCCTTCTGCTGATCTGCCCACATCTATTAAGAGAGAGTACCGATCTCCACTTCCTTTTGAGTGTCCCATTCCAGAAGGGACTTCAGAATTGTGAATCCTTAATACGATGAAGCATTTCCTGACAACTTAGTATAAAATGCCTAACTCCAGAGATAGGATTTATGACATATATTTTTTTATAGTAGTTATATACCTGTATGCACTTTTCAGGCTCCTACTCAGCGAAAATGATCGTGACATTCTGTGTAAGCATCAGGAAATATATAGAAGTTTGTATAAGAAGGACCATACAAGAAAACTCGGCACCATTTTTTCTCTTAAACATGTATTTTTAATGCTTTTTCCAGACTTGATTGAAAAAAATAAATGTAATTGTTTGTATTCCTCACTTGAAAGGGTCCAGTAGCTATTAACATAACCTAAATTAACATTTAAATACATGAATCTGCAGAGTGGATATTATATGACACTACTTCAAAAGACAGAATTCTGCCTTTCAAACTGAAGTGCAAGAACTAGAATAGCAGCAGTACGTAATTTGTCTTGATTTTTTTACACAGAGTAGCTCAGAGCATACTTGAAATAAAACTAGAATGTCTTGTGCCCTAAATTGTCTATCTATAACTCCTGTAGTTAGGGACACTATTCAAAAAGAGAAAACCACTGTATCATAGATAAGTGAACAATCTCAGAGCAGAACATTTCTCCAATTTTTGTTAATTCTGTAAAGGCTCAGTTTCAAGTTACAGAGAAATTAAGTAAAAAATGTCAAAATAAATGCTTTTCTTTTGTACACAATAATGTGCAGCTGTACACAATATCTCAGACTCTGGATATCTTTAAAATATACAGCACAAACATTAAAACATTACTTCAGCTTTGCTCTTTTCTCCCCTTCATTGAGATTAGCAGGATGGATGTCAGCTGCAGCATGTTCCCTCCTACTCTTCTAACTATGACAATAATAATAATAAAAACCCTAAGTAATTTATCACAATTTTCTATGGCATCTATGTGTCAGATACACACTTCTCTCTTGAATATGTAACCTCAGTCATTCTGGCAGGCCTGTTTATTCAGGTGAAATGCCAAACTGATAATTCATAATTCCTTTCCCTCTGTCTTACACAGTCAGTGACTTATTCTTGTCAACCTGTTAATTCTTGAGGAAAGCAGCAAAGAGGTTATATTGGCTCCCCAAATATATTCCGGTCCTCACAGTGTAAGTAAACCAAGACAAGCTTTGAATAAGCAATGTTTTTGGCCCAGTGCAAAAGGAGAAATAAAACAAAGACCTCCTTTTTGAGATTTTGCCCATTAATCACCTTTTAAAAATCATCATACCTTCCTTACAGCTGTTTACAGAGTTGAAAGACTCTATCACTACATAAAACTGAGATTTTATTGATTAAAGCATGTTTCCCAAATGAATTCAAAGACATAGCTGTTTGCACCCATGAGTGAAGGTATACTGTTCAGATGATCTGCTCTGTTGGGTGGTTGGTTAGGGTTTTTTTTAATCACAGGTAAAATACATCGTTTTATGGATCAATTCATATATTCTGTCCTTACATGTAATAGGATGGTATTAGTAATTCAACCAGGAATCCAGTTAACTTTTGATAAATTTTAAATAGTCCTTGAGAATCTAACTGTGTTAGTCGGATTCTCTAAAGTCTTCCAGCCTGATGGAAGAATCTCCCTTGTCTCTTTACACCAGTCCAAGGTACATTTTATCAGTGTCACATTTCTAGCTAACATCAGAACAGTTCAGCTTTACATCATTGTAAAATGGAGCTCATGGTAATTAATTGACAGAAACGATCAAATACTGTGCATGAGCCTTTTGAAGCTAGCTCAGCATGAAAATGTACTCAAAAGTCATGCTTTTCCCTAGATAACTTGAAACAGATGTTCTATAATCTTGTTGCCACTCCCAGAGTTTCTTAAAAATGAGAATTTCATTTTGAGATCAATTTAGAGATAAATACTTGCTCCTCTTTCTGAGGCTGACAAGTCTCATTTCACCCATGACAGCCTCCAGCTGTTAAATAGAAATATGAATCGAATGTGGACTACTGATGTGAAAAGCCAATTCCATTGTTTTGACAAAAGAAGCAAGTAAGATCTAGTTAGGTTGTGATCATAGCAATCATATGGAAGAAACTTTTTACAATGAGGGTGGTTAAGCACTGGAACAGGTTGCCTAGAGAGGTAGTGGAGGCCCCATCCCTAGAAACCTTTAAGGTCAGGTTGGACGGGGCTCTGAGCAACCTGATCTAATTAATGATGTCCCTGCTCACTGCAGGGGGGTTGGACTAGATGACCTCTAAAGGTCCCTTCCTTTGATTCTATGATATTTTATCAAAGCATTCTATGATTCTATGATTCTATGATATTTTATCACTGTGTTAGGATTTGTAGGGCAGTGGCTCCCACACTAATAAACAAAAACACTTGACATGGGGGTATGTTATTTGACATCTGTGCATATAAAAATGTCAGCTGGGCAAAATAACCACTGCACAAATTGAACTGAGCCATACGAAGCAACACACTGCAACATTTTAGATCTCTATGACAATGTATTTCAGCTCCTTTAAACTGAAATGCAGTTACTTATCAGAGAGATCCAAGAAGCACTGTCAATAATTAGAGACAGATTTTTTGTCATGCATGTCTTTACTTACCTTGTACAAAAGATGAATTGTATTCTGCTGGACATATTCACTATCATAAGTGTCTTTGGCTTATAAGGACCCACTGTAACTGGGATTTATGTCTTTTTCTACATTGTCCCATAGCTGGGAAGGGGGAAGGCAGGGCAGATGGGCAGAGACCAGCACCGCTAACTGTGTGGCTGGTATTGCCACACCACTGGCAGTAGTAGTGGCAGTAGCCACCAGTAGCAGAGTGGCTAATGCTTCTGATATGATTCAGACTGCTTAATGGAAAGAAAATGGGCTTAGCAGATCACCCCGTGATTGCTCTGTATGGTCTTTATGGGCCTGTGCCAACAGGTGAAAGCAGAAAATAATTCACAAGCTCTTTTAACCTAGTTAGAGAACCAAGTAACCGTAACTGATAGCCATACTCTTCCTAAGTTGCCTTCCTCTTTTCCCGATAGTAGGCTTCTTCTTGTTTTGTTTTGGTTTTTTTGTTCCTTCAGAAAAATGAAGGTTTGTCCTTTGTTGTATATCCCATGGGCTTTAATGCCTAGAAACACTGGCGTGGTGAGTGAACAGCAGAGGAGCAGCTGCAGAAGTGGAACGGCAGCAGTTCACATCACCTCCAGCCTGTGTTCAGATTATATCCAGAGGTCTACAAGGGGCACTGGGAAGGAAGTGTCTTCTGCCTCTTTCTTGCAGCAAAATGGCTAGGTCCTGTATTTCACCACAAAATGCACAGGATGACCCACACTTCTCCATTCAACATGAAATGCAAAATTTTATCCTGCTTGCATTTGTCCTCTTAAGGATATACCAGTCAAAGGGAAAACTCTCCTGCTCAGCACACAATGAAAAAAATTAAGTTTTCACCACGTAAAATCAGTACCTACAGCAGTCAGGGTAAAATGAAAAATGAAATGCAGCATGAATAAAAAAATGATAAATGTCATGGTTGTCTGTTCTGTGTGAGTTAAGAATTGTACTGGGTTCACTTGCCCAGGCACTGGCAGGGGGTTGCAGGGCGGCCTCTGTGAGGCGAGGCTGGGGCTGCCCCATGCCAGACACAGCTGGTTCCAGCCGGCTCCAACCAACCCACCGCAGGGCACAGCTGAGCCAAGGTGGTGGTGCCTTGAGGATGGCTTATTTAAGAAAAGGTATATATAAAGAGAGGTGATGGTCCAGAACTGGAATGGTATTACTCTAGGAGTCTGCTTCTGGTTTGTACAGATGATCAGGTGAACTTGCACAACCCCCTTTGGCCTGGATCTAACTTTAGGTATTTAAATGAGAGACTTATTAGGAAGTGCCACCAACCTTATGAATGCTCTTTAGAGGTAACTATTTCTCCCTCTTTATAAAAAGACTTAGGGTAATAACATTCCTAACTGAACAAATCCATACCTAAAATGAGCTAGGGTCAAGGCAGAGCCCCTTTTCAATGTTTAAAGAGACAAAAAATAACTAGTTAGACACTCCAGCTAGATACGGTTTTGCTTCTGTACAAATTCATACATGTTCTCATTCTGAGTACTAAGTACTTAAAGAAACCATTCCCTCCTTCTGTCAGCGTTCACTAATCCCTTTAGACGTTCTTTCCTCTCTAGTTTTTATCACATAACGTAACAAACATTGGTTAGAGGGAGGCATTTATGATCAAGATCAAATTGGTACCTGAAATGGTTGAAAAATTCTTGCTGTAATCATTTTTATTACAGTGGCTTGTCCTGACAGCTAGGCAAACATCAATGTATTATTTGTTATCATACAAACACATATTTATATTGGTAATTCACATGTAAACCCACTCTCTTTTTCAAATCTAGACATCAGAATTGGAATCTTAAAATTAAAATTTGGGTTTGTTGTTTTAAGTGATTTGAGTATTTCCGAGTTTTATGAAAGCAAAAATACAGCTGCATACACATATTCGAATACCTTGCACATTAGCCCTTTTTGAATCTGAAAAAAAAATGCACTAATTTCCATTTGATATCTTCTAAAATAAAGTAGTGTCGATATGATTTATCCAAAGTCACAGAAGGGGAAACGAAGGGTGGTCCTGCTGGTTGATTGCCATTCACACTGAACCCCAGCATAACACCATTTGCTTTTGGTGGTACTGGAAACAGCTTTTAAGGTACCATGTGAGAACTCCTTTCTGCAACTGCACAGACTTAGGCTCTTCAGCCCATGAGCACCTAAATATATACACCCATGGAAGCCAGAAATGGGAACAGAAAGAGCAAAAAATGTCTATTTGGTTGTTGGTTTTTGAGAACTGTTTAAAAGCTGTTTTCCAATTCTCATTTCCTCCCCCCAGGTAGGCAAGGAAGGAGTGTCTCATGGTGCATAGGACTTTCATATTCAGGTGGTAGGATTAAAGTAGCATACAAAGCCTAACAAACAAATGTCCTATGCAGAGCATGAATATGGCATGGCTTTTGTTTCTTCAGGCTGTCGCAGCCACCAGCTGTATAATTCATGTGCAAAAATTAGCTTCTAGGTCCCACCACTGAAAAGCCTGAAGCTGTTTTCCAGTCTACTTGTCTCTGAGCCTATTGAGTGTATTTGCTGAACAATTTATGAGTAGAATTTTAAAAGAAACTAAAACTTATGGGCAACAGTAGCAATCCAGTTCTTTTCTACTTACAGAAGTATTTTCCCAAGTCTTAAGGAAAGTTCTGCCACTCTCACTGTGCTGCCATGGTTACCAGAAATCAAGTATGTTGCTTTAAACAAACCCAGATTTTTTTTTTCATGAGCTACACTCAAGTTTTTGATTTTCAAATAAACAGACTTTACATCTGCTATCATGATTTTAGTAGTACTTCACTGTGAAAGTGGTAACTTCTAATGATAGGAAAAAATGTAAAGATAGATCAAGTAGACATATTCCTTAAGCACACAAAACAAATGAAAAACAGTATTTGTGAAAAAACAATATATTAATTCCAGAAATTTTTGAACACAAAAATGTACTTTTGATATGATGCAAGAAAAAACCCAAATAGTAAACATTTTAGGTATCAAGTACATGTAAAATACAGTAGAACAAAATAAAGCTCTATAGAAAGTAAGTGTCCAACAGAAAAAAAAATTACGATTTCCTATCCAGGTTTTTCATTGAAATAGGTTCCATAAATCTAGAATGAGTATCTAAAATAAAAAATATATATCGCTGTAGTAAGCAAAATAAATCACACTTTCGGTAAAGTAGTAAAAGAGATAAAATATTGAAAGTAGACCTTAGGAAAATTCTGACATAAGTGTTTCTGTGCCTTTCCTTTCTTATTTGATCAACAAGAAAAAATCTCTCTATTTCATGTCTGAAAACTAAATTAGCCAGAGTCACAAAGTATTAATGACTAATAGTTTGTTAGTTATTTGTTTACATGCCTTAATATTCAAGGATATTCAGTGTGCATTATCTTATAATCACTTTTATACTCCATAAATCTAAATGTTCTGCTGCTGCTCCTCCAGACATTGTCTATAGAGACATGCATTTGGCACTTTTCCTTTTACTTCTTTGGTAAGCTTTTATGTAGGGTGTATGGCAAAGAGAAAATGGAAAAAAATAAAACTGTCGCTTGTCCTGCCTCAAGGAGTGGCATGATAAGCTAGAAGCAAGAAGAAGATGCATCTGACTCAATCAATGCTTTTAGCATATCTGAACAAGCTGTTACCCCTATTAATAATTAAAGCTTCAGGCTTCTGATCTAAAATGGCAAGGTATTATTAATGAAATTCACAAAACTGCATGAAAGAACAATTGTTAAAAACCCCAAACAAACAACAACATAACATTTTTAATATGTGCAGTTTTAATTCATTTTTATTCTCCAATCCTGTCTCCTACCATAACTGTACCCAAATAAATGTATAGCTAGAATACATATGGCCCGTTTACAAAGCCAGGAGCTTACTGCACAGTAGCTATATTCTACACTTCATCTTCAAAATTTAGGAAGCCAATAAACAGTACTTCCTTTCTACTTTCTATTCTAATCAATACAAAAGTCAAAAAGTTCTTGTTTCTCTCAAATGATGGATTCACAGAAAAGACAACAGTCTATTTCTGTTTCCTTGTTGATGACCTATGTGAGAAAAATAACTAAATTGATCAATAACTCATACCTATGAAGAACAGAAATTAAGGCTTTGCATGTAATATTTACATTGGTATTGCATCACCTTTGAGTTTGAGATTTCACAATTCTAAAAGTATTTAAGCACTTTTTTGTATGTAGGTACTAAATAGAATATCAAACCACTTGTATTGGATATTTTTAAGCTCTCTAATAAGAAAGGAGAAATTCTTAAGTTCTTTGGTCAAATATGTATGAATTCATACTGGCAGGCCCAACTGCTGCTTTTTCTGAGTGTTTAAATTATGATTGTATGCAATTACTAAGATGTGAAAGAGATATTTTTAGCACTAAATGTGCAAATGGTTCAACATCACCTGTGGCTTTAACTGGGTTATACTTAATGGTAGTATCAGGTGATATGGTTTCAGCCTAGGAGTCTTGAAGACTAGGCACATTGAGACATCCCCACCAAACTGCATAGCTATTGGCCAAGAAAATCATGGATACACTGAAGAAAGTGAAGAACTAATTAGAGTGGTGAGCAGCCATAAGTATGAATGGACGTGTCAAAGCATTTAGATGCCCTGTTGCATTAAATTAAGGCCTTGGTTGCACCGTAATTTCTGCAGTTCATGCAAGCCCAAGAAATACACTTTATATGCAAAATCAACAATTTACTGTTTGTCTATATGAAATATTAACATTCTCATTTTAGCACTGATTGAAAAAAAACCCCAACAAACCAAACCAAAACAGAATACTATTATAGGAAAATTCTCCATAATAATGCAGTTAAAATTGTTATACACGTTTCCCAGTGTCTACCCTTTCTCCCTTGTGTTACATGTCAGGCTTACTCTTCCACTGCCTATTACTATTACCAGTTACAGAATATAAAAAATAGTATAACAATAATACAATGCAGTCCCACAAGCAAAATGAAAGCAAAACAATTTAGGCAATAGTTACCTGGTCACTAGACCACTGCTGTTGCAGCTAAAAAAGCTAAAACCAAGATCCAGGCAGGTCAAGACAAGCCCAGACTAAGCAAGTCTGACAACTTTGTTCTTGCAGAGTTTGCACAAAGTCACCAATGTGATAAATACTATGAATTGTAAATAATTTTGATAACTCATAAAAGATTGAATATAAATGTGATAATGTTTTTTACTCAACTTTTCTCTTTTCCTTTTTTTTGGCTGAACAATTACTATTAATGTGATGTGCATCTACTATTCTCTACATTCAAGATTTTAATTCTCATCCTTTATGAGGAAAGGCAAAAGAACACATGTTTAGGGTTACTGTCATGTAGGGGTACATAATGAAACCCTTCATGGACAGAATAATAGAAAAAATACTATGTAATATCTAATTTGGAAAGTCATTAAGGAGGCTTTCAAAGGCTTGACTTTTTTTTTTGTCTGGTTGCTTACAGCATATCTACACCTTGCAATGCTGTATTGTGTAGTTATCCAAAGCAGTTCCAAAGGCACCTTACATAGCACTGTGCATGGCACAGAAAATAATCTTCAAATAATGATTCAAATCCGGAAACCAGTGTGACTGTGTGAGCTTGGTCCTGGGTCCAGACTAATTCAAGCAAGGATGTTCAGCTCAAGCTGGGACAGTGACTAATTTGCCTCCAGTTTCAGAGTTAGCTGGGTGAGTTCAGACTTCAGCTTTTAGATATTTCTGAGCTTTCTCTGTGGATAGGAGCTTTCTTGGATATGAGCCAAAGTTTCTAAAATTTGTAAATCCACTGAGTGCAGTGATATGTATCAAAATTCCAGTCATTGCTGTCTGTGGTATACTATGATCTGATGATCTTTTGCATCTCTCAGGAAAAAAGGATTTAGGATGGGTTTTTCACCTCACTAACCAGCGAATAAGTGACAAGTAGGATGTAAGGAGAGTGTGCTGATGGATTAGCTATCTTTTAATTGATATTTTAAGCTATGTTTGCTTTTCTTCTTTCTGATTTTTTTCCTGCTGTTATTTGTTGTTCTGGATTTATAATAGATCCTTAGTTATATGCAGACCTAACTAAGCACTTGTTGAATTAAAATATCAATGATGTTAATAATACACTGAATATATCCAGTTTTACCCTAAATCAGCTAACCCTGCATGACTTTTTGACACATTTACCTTTACAGTATTTAAAACATATTGTGTCTATTCTTCATCCTACACTACAAAGAAAGTGAGCTGAAATAAAGCCTCCATGAATGTATGTTTTATTTCTTGACAATGGGCAATGTATTTAATAGGGGGAAATTTGAATTTTGCTTGAATTTGACTTAAATTAGGGCTAATTTCTAGAATATTGCTTTAATTATGTTAACACAATTTATATAACTAGAATAATCAACCTTAAAAGCAAAACATTATTTGCTGTAGATCCAATGTTCAGAAATCTAAACTGACTGCTACTTCAGAGTAGAAATTAGCACTATTTAGCAGAATGGCATTATTTGTTCCATGCTCTTTGAGAAATTGAGCAGAAAAATATCTGAGCTTATTATCTTATTCTATGTCAATAACCTCAGCAAAAGGAAAGGAGGAAGCAAAGACATTTTTTCCCCTGTTAGCTATTATATCATTAAGGAACACAGTACCCAAATAGTTTACAGACTGGCAACATCTACTTATTAAGAAAGCAGAAAGTGGTAAAACCATGCCTCTAACTCCCAGCTTCAAAACAGTACCCAAAACTGACATTAGGTGGGAGAATATATTATCTTCATTCAAAGATGAAAGAGCCTCTGGTTTGGGATGCACTTTTCAAGAAGCTTAAAACTGTGTCATCAAAGACAGAAGAAAATTATTCTAATAGCTCGTCATTTGAGAATACTTTTCCTCTGCTGTTTTGACCTTACTGCTTTGGATTAAAAAGTGTTGCTCCTGTTTCTCACAGGCTCACATCATTATCTTTAGCTGGAAGTATCACTGACCGTGAAAAGGGAGAACATTGTGACCTTCACTCAATGTTATACAACGATCCTCAATTTCAGAATTGTCTCCTTTTTAATTCAGCACCTCCAGAACATGTCTTTCAGAACAGCAATGTTAGTGAGTTAGTACACAGGTAGGAGAGATTTTATTACCCACACTGGTCTCATTTTATTTTGGTTTCTCTTCATTAATTGCAAACATACAACAGAAACAGTTCTGCTCCATAGAAATGCACTAAACCTCCCACCGAGCACTATGATTTGATGTCATTTTGAAATTATAGCACTGTTACACATTTTTCTGTAATAAAATGCAGTACTCAAAGGCAAAGGAGAAATACTATTGACTAACGCCAGATGCAGGATCAAACAATAGAAATAAAATGCAGGAGGAGGAAAAATACTGGAGACCTCTTTGTATGATCAGGCAATGGTAGATTATTTACCCTGTTCATTCACTGGCTGTCAAAGAAATCCCTACACACACTGTCTATTCGTGATAGGAGGAGGTGAAGTGATTTTCACCGAGGAATACTTCTCTTTTGATACTACCCACATTTTACATAGATCAAAACTTTTCATGGTTCCAGAAGAAGGAAAGCCATTTTTCAGTTAAAATAAACTCACCATTTTCAATGACTGAACACAGTTATGACATAAAGTACCAAAGTACAGAGATCTTCCCACAACTTGCTTTTCAGTAAATAGCTTGAGTGTGCTAGATTTCCAGCATCATTTTTCAATGACACTGCATCCTAAAATCTGAAGTACAGGTGCTATATTATGGCCTTTAGTATTAAAATTGATGCAGAGAATAAAAACTATAAATCACAATATGTTTGAATATAGACTGATTTGAACAAATAAAAATATTTTATAATTTTATAACATATTGTATAAAATATACAATATATATGCTACAACAAATTAATATATCATTATAAACAACACATATAATTCATAATTACATGTTATATGTGTATAAATAGAGAGAGCACAACAAAATAGAACCTTCTCTTTGGAGCTGTGTATGTTTAAAATGTTTCTATCAGGTATGACAACAGTTCTTTACTACAGTATACCCATTCTTGCATTTTTCTGACTTGTAAAGGTATCTCTTAGGCCTAAAATTTGACAGGAATAAAAGAAGGTACATTACCCAGAGGAGAAACAAATCCCATTAAAACTCACTGTCTCTTTGATATTTTGCAGCTTTAAAACTAATGAAATTTAACATTCTTGTTAAAGAACAAAATTTTCATTTTGACAAACACCTAGAGAAACCTCTAAATTAACCTATTGGGGAAAAAAGAGATGAAAAATAATTTCTTTACCATTGCTGGGCAAAAAATACTTTGCAGCTATATAAGCTTTTAGTAAATTAAGATAAAGAATTACAAATTGTTTCTTCATGACTTTTTGATAACTGTGTTCAATTACTCTCCATTCATTCATTAATCAAACAGAAGGCATAAAAAAAATTAGAAGACTCCATTTGGCATGCACAACTATCATTCTTTGAAACTCATAAAATGCTGTTTTAAACCCTGACTTTTTACGTAGCACAATCTTTTTGTTCTACTTTTCTAATATATACCAAAGAGGGTTTTTCCTTAACTTTCTCACACTTTGAATTTCTCAGTATTTATTAAGCAATGGTTTCCCAAGGGATGTGAGAAGATTCTTGGAAGAAAAGAAACAAACTAAAAAACAAAAAAGCAACCCTACATAGTCGTCCTTGTGCATACAAGAAAGCAAAAGTGTAAAGGGCAGAAATACTAAATGAAAAGCCAAAGTGTAGCTGGGTGCTATTACACATTCATTTTTGCTAAGCCAAGCATAATGTCTGGCCATTCACAAAATTTCACAAAGCTAAGGCAGGTGAGGCAACACTCCGTGACCCCTAAAAAACTGGGAGCGAATTGTCCTTCTAGGAGTTTGGCTGGCTAAGTTAGAGTGAGCTGGCTGAGTCCAAGGCCAGATCCTCTGGTGGGAAGAGCAGCTGTGAAAAAAGATAGAAGTGAAGGCCTGCCCCTTCTTTGTTGGGAAGTGATGGCGAGCTGTGGCTGTACCACTGGCCCCCTCCATGCTGCATTGCAGCTGTGCAGCAGCTGTGCCTGTGCTCTGTCTTGGACCTCCCCAGTGCTGGCCCTGGCTTGGCTTCCTTGGCTTGGCCTTAAATCTGCCTCTGCACTGCAGCCTTCCTGGCTGATGGCTGGACTGTCTCTGATCCTGACCACTGGCCCGGGCCCTGATGCTGATACAGACTTGTTGTCCCACATCCCAACTCCTTGGTGCAGTCATTGCTTACACCTGCCTTATTATTGCACCCTGCTCTTGTCTCACTTCCCTTGTGGAGCAGCAAGTCCACACTGTTTTGGCATAGGCAAAAAGGAAATACTGAAAGGCTAAAAAAGACATAACAGGAGAAATATAAAACTTATAAAAATAACAAGCCATATTTTTAATTCCACCTTTCCACCTACTTTCCTGAGGGACTAAGGAATTTTGTAGGGCTCATGCACAGGACTATGACAAAATTAAACTGTATGATCCATATTGGCTTGAACAGAAGTTAGAGATAAAAGAGATCATAGGAATAGATGAAACACATCTTCTCATATGTCACTATTAAGACGCTAAAGCAGCGAGGCCAGTCAGTGTGAAACAAGATAGTATCTCATATTATTTAACCATATCCAGGTAGTTCTGGCACAAGTAAACCAGGATGCCTACTCAACCTCAGAGTCACCATCAACTTTATGAGTATCCTAAGGTTTGAAGGACACTTTCTTGAACCAAATATGAACACTGCCAAATATAAGGCATATTAATAATCCACAGCAAGGTCACACCAGACAAAAGTGACAAAAAGAGAAGAAAACCCAAAACCCATCACATCAAGAAACGTATGAATTGCAAACACATATAGAAAGACTTACAAAAAAAATATATTTTGTCTTCTACATGAATGGTTTGAAGAAGAACAAGCTATTCACCTAGAATTATATATTTTTATCATCACAAAACTAGGACTGCTGCTTCAAAGACAGTAGATTACCTTCACAGGTCAAAACCAGCAGAAGACAGAATAAGAGAAAGTTAAAGGCAATGACTTTTCAGTGTATCTTGAAAGTGATGGTTTAAGAATCTAAGAACCAATCTACTGGATGACTTCTAAATACAAAAATATCTGAAAGCTAAGTGGAGGACAGGCATCCAAAATATAGGAAGAGAAGCCCATGAATCTCAAACAGTTAAGAGGACTTCCTGAATGAGTATTTTGAATAGCTATAATAAGATGAATAACTACCATTCAAGCTGGTAGAGTTCATATACTTTATCTTACAACCAGATCTTTCCCCTGTCCATCTTAGATTATGCTGGAAAAGAAAGACAATATGAAAGACTACTGTGGAAGAGAGATCTCTGAGATGGTATATTGAGGAATTATTCCACATCCACTACAGAGACACAAAAATGAAGCATGAACACTGTTCCCAAAGTCATACACACACAGAACAGGGGAGGGAGATGCAAAATAAAGTCTTGCCTGAGCCTGATAACAGGAACAGATAAAGGAAAACAAACAAACAAATAAACCCCAGCAAATATTGCCCCAAAAAGAAATTAAATCCTACAGCAAAAAACCCCCAGATCTTAATAACGGTATTTTTATTCACTTTCCTGTGAGGCTTTGCGTGAGATGAGACCAAGTGAAAATATTTATAAGCCACCAAAAAAGTAAACACTTTCAAACTTCAACAGAAAAACATACCTCTCCTTCAAAATGGTTTGTTTGAAGTAATCCACCTGATGAAACTAAATGTGTCATATTCTTGCAACTCTAAGAGTGCCTTTACAAGGTTACAGCCAGGAAGAAATACAAAGCAACTCATAATTAACCTCTGGATCCATTTAATTTTATGCTTGTTCAGAGAGTGTAAAAAAAAATGTTAAGTTTCAGTTTCTTTGTCAAGAAATGTACTCATCACATATGCAAGATTTAAAACCAGTTTCTATTTCTCAGGCATTGAAAGAGGTTTGTGCTGTATGTAATTGTTTTTTTACAGAGCTTAATCTTCACCCTGATAGGCAGTGTTATGACCTGGAGGGCACACCAGAGTTGGTTACAGGGGTTTTATGAGATGAGTCATCTTTGATCAGCACAAAGAGTTAGCTTGTGTTTCCCACCAATATTTATAGAATCATAGAATCATAGAATCGTTTAGGTTGGAAAAGACCTTTAAGATCATCAAGTCATTTGTCACTGGATTTTAGTACACAGAACAAGATAACAGGAGAAAGAGATGAGAGAATCTCATGATCTCTTTCATCAAGAGAATGATGAAAAATGTGTTGTGTAACCATTGTAAATTTATGTATTTATATTGTTGTGCTCCCTGCATGAGCATTTTAACAGGATGAAGAATTCTGACAAAATAAATTTTAAGTCTGGTACTGTGAGGGAAATTTGAACTAACTTTGATTCTTCTAGGTTTAGATTTAGGGTTTGTTTCGATGCATGTACATGGTAAAATATGCAATTGGTTTAAAAAGATGAAAATGGATGAATGAAAAGTACAGAAATAAATGTTATGTCTCATGAATAGCTGGATTGGGATTATACCAGAGACATTTGCAAGTCAAACTGACCTTAATAACTTTGTGTAGTTTTTTTTCAAAGAAAAAAAAGAATTTTTCCCGAATTTTGCTGCCTAGAGTTTATTATAAAGTGCTTATAATATGCCTTATTACTGAATAAAGCATATCTGGAAAGTCTTTTGCTGAGATATGTACTATGACGCCAGTGCTCCAAGTCAGCTGGATGTGAATTTTGACACAAAAGCTTTATAGCTCTGTTAGCACAGTGCTACATTCACAATTCAACTCCACGCCTCTGAATCAAAACTAGCATTCCAGCTAACTTGAAAGGCAAACGCAAAGAGACTATACACACATACATCCTAAAGCAGACTTTAGAAGTCCAGTTCTGGAGTCAAATTCAGGCATTGCTTCAGTGCAATTCAACCATGTGGCATCTCCCAGTTTTTCAAGATGCTAACTGTTTTCTGAGGCTCCGAGAAGTCTGTTTACAAATAATTCAGTGATGTGCAACCCATCTTACTATTTGCTTATAACATTTAGAAAATTTTGTCTAAGGCTGAATCTTGACCAATCATTAAGATTTCAGGAATAATATTTAAGCAACAATGACCCTTATTCCAGCATCTATAAATAATCAGGAGTTCTTCTGCACTCGCAGTTCTCACTTTTGGGAAAGAGATTGCTGAAATAAAAGGTGACAAGCATTGTGCGACAAGAAATTATTCATGTTTTAATTCAAAGCTGAACCATTATGTTCTGGGATAGCAAGTTAACATTGAACTGTCATGTTTTGTCAATTTTCTATGAACTGAACCATAAAATTGTTAAGGTTAACTTTTGATATAGATAAAGTAAACCCAGAAAGAGTTGAATAGGCTTATTTGTCATTCATAAGATGTAGCAGAAGATAGTATTGCTCAGTTCATGTAAAGGGAGACTACGTATCGGGGGGAGGGCAGGAGAAATCTTAGTCAGTGTATTCCTCTGACTTGAACAGCTACCTGTAACTACCTTCATTATGTGACTGCCATAACTAGTAGGCTAGTAACAATTCTGAATTGGGGTTCTTTCAAAACCTTTTTAATGCCTTACTATTAGGTCAGAAAATTAGAGCTGAATGGCTCTAGCCTCTGGTTAGGGCATTGTCCCAGGAGGAAGGGCAGCAAAGCCTTTTCTCTGGCTCAAAAATGTTATTAAATAAATATCTTTATAGCAACTGGAACAGCTTGTGCAAGAAAAAAAAAGTATTACTCTGTAATACCATATATTCCAGGGGACAGTTCAATCAAAGATGGGAAATTTCAGTTTGACAAAAAGTAATAAAGTCAAACTGTAGTACATATCACTATCATCACGTGGGCTCTACAACCCAAAGATAGTATCACAGAGGCCTTAGCAAGTCTGATGAGCTGTGAGATTAAGTTATCATTATGCAAACTAATCTTTTTAACTGAAACATCATTAATAGGAGAGATTTGAAGTCATCTTTGCTCTTTTAAATTCTGTGAAAGGAACCTAATATGAGGCATTTTTATCTCTCTTCTTTATAACATTTTTTACTCCTTATTTATTTAAAACAAGGATCCATTACACAACTGTCATAAAATAGCACTCCCTTTGGTTTCCCCTGTTGAATAGTTTTTTGGTATAGAAATCGGAATTGTACATATAATATGATAAATTTTGCCAACCTTTTTCTGTTCCAAGAGAAGGACCAACAGAGACTTTGCTAAGGAACTGTCAAAAAATAAGTATGTGAACCGCAATATTGGGTTTTAGTCTTAACCTCTCGATTAATATTTTTCTTCTCTTTTGCCATCTTTCTCAGCAGAAGTGCTCTACCTTGTAAAGAAAGCAGACATATACATTTAAGACTTATTGCTGTCAGTCTATTTTCTTTAAATTATAATTTCTACCTGTTTTCTTTCTCTGTTGCAAACATGCTGTGAATCTTTGATGCCACTGCCACTGTACTGAAGGACTGAGCCTGCTCTTCTCTGCTTTATGACAACAAGGGTATAAAACGTGAGAAGCAAGGGGCACATATTTTCTATTGGTATTGCATGTATATTGTTTCATGAGGTCTCAAATGCCCTGTTTCTTTTGCAGGCAAAGTTGTTACTTTTCCTCAGCTAAGCAGTTACAGGTAATGGCGTGCAGCCCTTTGTCTATGGGGAATTATAAATAGCTATACAACCATTCCAGTCTTTATATTTAAGCTTTTATGACAGTTTTTTTCCCAGTTAAAACACTGTGAAATGGAACCTGACAAGGATTTTTTTCCCTTTTTTTTAAAGACCACAAGTTAAAACCCTTTAATAATGAATTTCTAAAATGTATATCTAAATAAAATATGTTTTATTTATAATTATTTGAAAAATATCATTCAAAGTGGAGCTGATTACAATGTTACAGATAGGGCTACTCAACACTGTCCAGCCTAAGCCCCTCTTTCCTGTGCTCTGTAACTTTCATAAATGAATTTATGAATTTCTGCTTTAGACTGATTTTTAGTTTAGTTAATTTTCAAAATTAAACCCTTAGCAATGATGATTTAACCAACCATCATTTTAGAATAATACCAGTGGAAAATATATGCTTTTCCTGTAACTGCT
>VYZW01042544.1:597-13251 GCA_013401315.1 Balaeniceps rex | reverse complement strand
TTTTTAATCTTAACATAAGTGCTTGTCATTTATGAGAAAGGAGTTTACTTTAGCCTCTGCTATTTTGTACTGCAGATGCATTTTCAGACTTCTGAAAACAAGGCCTGGTAGAATTGAGAAAGAAACATGACTTCTGAGTATGAAACAGGTTTCCCATGTGACTCCAAAAACATGACAGAAAAGCTGATATGGCAATAAAAATTAGCATCTTGAATAAAATAATATATTCCACATGAAATGTCAGCTTAGAGAAACCATACTGTTTTGCTCTTGTTAATTTGATAATTCGCTGACTTTACAGTGCCTCTAGCAGAGACATTGAGCATCAGAGTGCAGTTCAAAAGCATTAAACTAGGGAAGATATGCATATATTTTTCACACATCTCTCTTGCTTATGTAGAAGAACTTCTTTCATGTTAGGAGCCTGAAGCAGAAAATATTGTGACAGTGAGGTGATAGAAATCAAATAAATGGTTGCATTAGCAGAACAATATGGACTTTGAGATATAATTATTTCCTGTTAGATTAAAACTTTTTAGAATTAAAAATTTTGGATCACCATCATGCATATTAAAATTTACATTCCTTTGATAGATGACAAAGTGATCTTGTCATCTTACCTGAGTTCAGACGGCTTGTATGATACATACAAGCCAGAGCACTACAGTTACAGTCTGTTCTTTTTCAAGTGTGCTGACATGTATCAGAAAACTTAGCCAGGTATTTTTGGATTTTTATGGATAGTTCTTTCTGTTTATATTTTTTAAATTATGTAGCTGAGTAACCATTTGTTTGTTTTTTAAAGAACAACCTGTTCTATCAATTTCAGTGGAAGGACACATGATGTTGAATAATCCCCTTCCCGTAAATCAGCAACTAGTCCTTTCCTTCCAAATGTAACCCAATGTATTTATTTGCATTTTAGTTCCTTCTTGGGTTTTTGGGTCCCATTCCAAAAAATATTTCAAGCTCTTCAATGTACATTATTGAGGAAATTGATAACATTGTTCAAATGTGTGTAAATTTTTTACTTCCCTTTTTCCAAGTGAAGAAGTAGTGGACTCAAACTGGTCTGCAGCTGATAAACTAGATGTCACCTAACAAAATTCCCCTGTTGCAAACATATCTGACACTGGCACTTTACAGCTCTGCTCAGAAGAGCTACAGGAATAGATACGTTCCAGTGTGACAGGCTAACAACTGACAGTGAGATGCTATGCCAACACAGTTGAAATTATTTTTTAAAGTGTTTCACAAGGTGAAGAACAAATTCTGAAGAAGGAAAATGGTCCAAGACCTTCTATCAAATTCTGAAGATATTCTCCCACAACCTGGATTGAGAAAAGCAGGATCTGAACACATATTCAACATGCATGAACATGCAGCCAGTGTTAAACTTTTAAAACTGTAGTATTAGCCTCCGTGGAAAGTGGAAATACCCTTGCAGGAGGTGGGAAGTCTCTGACTCTTCCAAAGGACTTGACAGTGAGGGTATCTATATTCTGCAGCACCTTCACTGCATAGACCAGTGTCATACTTCTTTCTTTAATTAAAATTGTTTTAATGTTTTTTCTGTTCCAGAAGTCTGAATTCACCCACCCACAAGTTCTGAATGCCTTCATAATTTACATACATTATTTGAATCTAGAGTGACTTCATTTTGCCAAACTATTTACTGCCCACATCTATATTTTTAACAGAGCTGTGCACGGGAGTTAAGCCAATGAAACTATATAAAAGTATTAAGTTTTATATTTAAATTTCATATGAATAGTTAATTTATACAGAATAGTAATTGCTAAAAGCAGGTTGCTTATTCTTAAGTCTTTGAATTTGAAAATAACAGAATTCAATGTCAATTTAGCCTACAGTATGAACACTCACTTTGGATAATCAGTAATGTTCTATAATTGTATATGAAAATTATTTAATGGCAGTTTCAGCTTCCTAGCTGGATAACAATTCATTTTAACCATCCCTAATTCAATCAGATTACATCTTGTTTTACATATTTTAATAGATGCTTTCTTCTGGTTATTTTACAAATTATATTTGCAAATGATGTATTAAATAATTGATGAAGCACCTTGTTTTGCTTGTAGCTACAAGTGATGCTTTTCTTTACAAATATATTTAGGCAGTAGTTCTCTTCACAGCAAGATTTTTGCATAGTATTTTAAAAGATATTTAAACTCCTGCCGTGATGAAGGCTTATTTAGAAACACCAAGTATAATTTACTAACCTGATTTAGGAAGCAATTTATACAATCTAGTAAAATAGCACTGTAGAATTTCATTGCATAGGGAGACTCATCTTCTCTGAAGAGCCTAAATTCTTTAACACTTGGGCAACTCTGTATTATTACATTCTATGATAGAACAAAGTATATCAGGGTAATTATCCCTCCTGTTTTATTAAAGCTTTACAAAACTGTTAGAGGTTAATGCTGCAGTTACTTTTTCCTACTGCCCAATTTCATCCTATCATACTCAGTAAAAGGGGAGATAGAGTCATTAATCTTTTATTAGAGATACAGTAAATGGTGTAATGGAATACTATGTATTATGTATTTATCTACAATTATGTATATATATTTATGCATATATATACATATATAACAAGGATACTTTTAATATTAAAGATTCCAGGATCCATCCCTTAACCTACTGTATAAAAGTGCCACTGTTTTAAGTATTACATCCCTCTTTTTTCTTTATTTTTAACTGAATATTTAACATATACTCAGTATTTCTGTAAAAACGCTTTTTGAAATAAAATTGCATATTTGCAGACATACTAGGCCCACAAAATTTTAGTTATTTAAGCCTTGTGTTTCCTAAACTTGTAATTAATACATCAGTAAGTTATAAACGATCCTTTCTCTCATTTGCAGAGATGCACAATATAAACACAAACTTGAAAAATGCTTTCCTTTTCAAGCTGTGGGATTTGAAGGAATGAAAAATAGCTTTCATGATTGAGAAGGCTGGAGAGTTTATGATACTGTGTAGGCATTTAGGAAGTTTCTGATGGGGCACTTACAAATGAGAATCCTTTCAGTGACTGTAAATTATGTAACACAATACAACACACAAGTACTGAGTAACTTCCATTGAGAACACCGAGATCTTCAGAGAGAATTCCTGTAGAAACTAATGGGAAAGAGGTGCCTCCATACTGATCTTAGCACAAAACAGTCTTCTGGTTTGGCTTCCTCTGACAAATCTCAATCTTAAATGTAGGTATTTCAAATCCTTTTCTTGGTGAAGAAGTCTTAGGCAAAGGTCCCTGTTCTCCTTATGAGGGAAGTGGTATATCTGCCACTAAACACAGAAGATGCTGAATAGATGCTCAACAAAGGTCAGGAAGGAGCTACAGATGAATCCTGTCCCTTCATCCTTGCACTGAATGCTTTATGAAGAGCCCAGGAAACAGATGTTTGTAAAAGACAGTGGTATTTGTAAAAGGAAACCCTAAGATCCACAATTAGAAATTTCTCTTTTTAAAGGACACAAAGCCGATAATACTATAAAACACAATGCTGGTGTATTTCCTTCCCCAAAAATTAGTAAAGTAGGTCTCCTGATATGCTGTCCTTCTGTTCTTGTTCCTTTGCTTTTTTCAGAAGCAACAGCAAACCGATCACCTGCGTGTCAGAACAGGGCAAACAACACCCCAAAGTCTTGTTGAAAAAGCTTACAAATGCTACTGTGTGCCCCAGAATAAAAGCAAGCCTGAAACCTGCCAACATTTTGATATTTGCTTTACTTGTTTTAGCTGACAGTGAGACTAGTCAAGGAGATGGATTTGTTACATTTATTTCTCCAGTGCTTTTAAATTCATGCTTGCTTGAAGGGGCACGGGCCTGAGAAATTTCAGCAGACAAAATCTACTTGCCAGCAGGATACTTTTTATTTTAATTTCTAAGGTCACTGTATTTTATCTTAGTGTTCATACTTAGTTAATATCTTTTTTTAAAATATAGTTTCATGTTATACTTAAAATATTCACAGCGAAAAACAGACTGCATATTGAAAGCTCTTAAGCACACAAGATCCAAAGCACAGGATCCTTTGATACAAAACTGCCTATAATTACTTGAGTGGTTTATTTCGCATCATGTTTATTGGTGATCTATACCATCACCAATGCAAAGTTTCTTAAATTAATTAAGAATAAAGCATTAGATGCTGTATTTGATTAGTTTAAACTTATGTAAGATTAGAGTATAACTTTAGAGAGTAAGATAGCTTTCGTGGTGTTTTATTTGTTTGTTTGTTTGTTTTAAATGGGAGGCTGAAAACTGTCAGAACAATGAATATTTAACAGCATTTCTTGATTATGATTTGATCCTGACACAGCACGTGATAGCCTGTGAAAATTCAAATTCAATATGACATGGGTTTTTACCTGTGAAGATTCTATACAATGCAAATACAAAAAAAAGCTTAGAATTTTTGGTAGAAATTTTTCCATTACATGTGCATTTTAAAAATAATAATATGGAATTGTTATACAGTTTTTCATTCTTCCTAAAATAATTTGGGAAAAATATCCTAAAAATGAATTAAACAATAAAATAATTTTGGGGAAACAATGAAGAAGATCATTTAAATATTAAATCTAGTAATAAGAAATTGATATTTATATAATAAAAATCTATAAATTTCATTACAAAAAGGTAGTAATTAGCAATGGTTTTATCTTTTATAACTGTAACTTGAAATGACCTTCAGCAGTTGTATCAGTTTTTTAAGTTGATTGCACATTGGTTTGCAATTGATTTTTCAGTATTGATCTTTTCAAAAGATAAAACTTCTTAACTAAATCATTCTTTACTAAGGAATAAGAACAAACCAGTCAGAAAATTGCACTATGAAGTGCAACTATTTAGTCCAATATGGCCCTTCTTAGGGAAATACTGAAGAACAAAACTTTTACTAATCATCATTTTGCTTCTATCAAAGTAAATTTATCAGTAGCCAAATGTCAAGAAGATGAAATTGTTAATTTATTTAAAACACGAGGAATATATTGGTAAGCAACAAAATTCCATCCGAAATTTTTACCTTGACATATTTTTAACCTTACATTACAATATACTAAGCCATTTTTGTCAGAGTTACCCAATAACAAAATAAATAATGACTGCTGTCATTCTTTCTTTCTTACACAGAATTAGCAATGTAATCCTGTTTGGTATTAGTCACTATAGTTTCAACAGCATGTGCCATTAATTCACCTTATGTGCTGCAACCAATCAATACTTAGTCTGTAAACTCATTTGTTCTTTGGCTCTACATGGCAAAAATCATTGTCTTAAAATAGCTCTTTTCATCATCTTCAAGGTGAAGAACTGTTTGGATAAACTCTGTAGCTAAGCTTTCAGAGGATGTGTTAATCTTATGCTAAAATCATGCTCTTCAAACCATTTAACGTGTTTTTCTGATATTTTGAAATGTATTTTCAAATAATACTACAGAAGCCTGAAATTGCCTTTGTGAAGTTTAAGAGGTTTTTACTCAGTGAATACCTACAGATCTCTCACTTTGTAAAACATGGTAGTTCACACACTAAACACTTTGCAAAGGTTAAGTCACTCAATATTAAGTAATATTAAGTCATCACTATGAACTGTTAACATGGTGCAATATGATGACTTTTTTTTTAAAGAATCACTCAGACTTCATCTGTTAATCTTCGTTGCTACTCCAGAATGTGGACTTTCCCTGCAGTTTGCTGTGTTCTGTGGCTCAAGCCACTATCCACACTAGATTTTGACAAGAGCAAACTCTGGAAATCAGCTCTCCCAGACACTTAATTCTCGCTGCTGTCTTCTCCTCCCAGCCTTGCACTGGCAGATTTGCATGCACCACATAAACCTTATAAACATTTCTGGTTTTCACCTTATAAGATGGCTCTCACCTCACTGAACTTCCTTGGCATTTACCGTGAGCTTGCTGCATTCCTTGCTTTGTCCTCCTGCTGGTGAAGAGGCCTGGAAGTGAGAGGCTGCCCTGTGACTGCGACACTTGGGTTGGGGACATTAAGGGCTGCTAGGGCTGTCTGTTTGCCTAACCTTGCTCTGCCCCTGGGCTGGTGTGGGCTGCACAGGGGCCAAAGATTCACAGAGGTGCCGAGCAGCAAGGCTGCAGTTATGGCCCTGTCTTCCCAATATTCTGTAAACTGGTGTCCCGAAGAGGTCAAGACCTGTTCTCACTCGTTATCCTTTGCACATGGAATGACAAGCAGTAACTGCCTGGTACGTATCAGAGGCTAGACTTGAAAAGATAAACTACGGGGTCTACTTGCCTAGAAAATAAGCCTTTTATAAGGACTATGGCTGCCTAATGATGGTCTGTCCTCATGGGCCACGTCATTAGGACTCTCCTTCTCTTGGATGTACAGGATGCTCCCTGTACTATCTCTCTACTGTAGAGGTAATGCCCAGATGTTTAGAGGTAATAATCACTCTCTGACAGATTTGATGGGCAGGAATATTGCCATGAAAACATATTCACACAAGAGCCAGCAATCAAAATTGTATTTTTATCTAATCAGTTACAATGCGAACTATAGTCATAGTAGTTTTAGAAAAACGCCACAGCTATTAGGGACACAGAGTCTGCAGGCTTATTCCATGTTCGAATGAGAGTGAGTGACGATAGCAAGATGGATCAAGTAACTTCCTTTGGGAATATACCATATATATCAGAATGACTAAAACTCTCTCCTTGCTCCTCTGGGAGATCAGCTTCAGACAACCAAGGAGAAATATGCTTAGCATTGGATTTGGCCAGCATTTGTGTCAGCTCAAGCACTAATGAGGACGAAGTGTGAAAAAGTAACCATCAGAACTGCCTGTCCATTTACTTTCTCCCAGTCTACGGTTCCAAAACTTTGCTGAGTGCACTACTTAAGCCCCCTGTAGGCCAGCTCACACTTTGGATGAACCAGGACCATATTTTAGTTCATTTCTCTTTCCCATCCTTTTCCCATTTCTTTGCATAAATTAATCATGATTCAACTGCATCTTACCCACTGATAAAGGGTACTAGCTGGCAGGAGTATTCTGGCATCCAACTAACTTCATATGGTTCCTTCAGGTGTACCGAAGAAGGAAAAAAAAAAAGCAAAACCCTCTTCTTTCCCTGGGGAGTCACACAATATATAATGATTTTTTTTCCCCTAGTAAATCTACCAAGGCACCTATATCCCAAAGCTATGCTTTGCTACTTGACTCTATAAAGGATGGCAGAGCAGTTGAAAGAAAGCATCCAGGAATCCAGACAGGTCCAGGAGGAGAGGAGTGAGATATGACTGTACACAACTGAAATATTGTTTTGCATTCCACAAGGAATTATCAGTACATTGGTAATGCTTTCTGCCTAAATCCTAACGGAGTTGTGCCAGTGTGAAATGCTTTCTGCAGCTGCTCTCAGGTTGTGCTTGGGAGGAAGAGCTGTGGGAAACCTGCAGATCTTGGGGTTCGCAGGGCACACACTCACAGCATTTGCTGTGCCAGTATTCACATTCCATCTACCCCCCATAAAACAAAACGCAAAAGTAAGCTTTCTGTTTTATATATAGAGCGAATGTTAAAAAGATCTAACATACAAAAATGGGGAGATGTGTAAATCTTTAATTTACTTTTTTAGAGATTTGCTAATTGGCATCAAATGGTAACAGACATTCTTATCAGTCCTCTGAAGTTGAATTCCCAATTACTTTTTCCATCTGCATAATTACTAGTAAGAAAAATGATTAAATACTAAAGGGTTATGTCAGAAAGAGCAGCAAAATACATTTGAATCCAACTGTTTGTATTTTAATCTTATCATTTTTATAAGCTTCACATATGTGAAACTAATGGTAATAATAATAATGCACTTCTTAAATTTATGTTGAAAAGTCAGACATGATAATAAAGCTTCACAAGTCAAAACAAAGAAAAAAAAGACAAAAGACATTACATTTGAAGTAAACAGCAGACTGCCTTATAATAACTTCTTCCATATCCTGTCTTACTTCCACTTTCTGTAATTAAATGTGGTGTCTGACAGCATGTGCTCTGAGAGTGTAAGCAGAGATCACACAGCTCCCAGAAGTAACTTATAAGTAATGAAATTACCACCCATTCAGATACAAACACCAAAGAGATGGATCAACTTTTTCTGCTACATCTTGCATAAAAAGTTCCTTTTGAGTGCCACACCATCAATGTGCAATATTTAAAGAAGAATATTATCATGCTTCTTTTGTTCCAGTGAGCATAGCAAAACATTCACTTTGCATTAAACAATGCACTGCAGAAACACAGACCAAATCATATCCCATAGACATTAGCCTTCAAGACGCTCATTCTCTCTGTACTTGCAGAACAGCACGCAATGAGCAAACATAGCCTAGGTTTCATTCTGTTGAGTTCAGTGTTATTACATGAAGAATTAATTTATTCAAATACATCTTAGTCATTATACAAGCACTTTTAATGAGTTGTGGGTGAACACTGGCTTACCGTCTGGCTTTTTTTGGGCTAAGGGACTCTCTGCTTTCCAAAATATAAAATTACCTTCTTATTTTTCTTCGTTCAAGACTGGCCTGGTTAATAGTGAAAGAGCTCTCAGGATACTACTCAGATTGCCAGTTGCAGGGAAAGTGATGCTCAAAAAAAATAACAGCCTCATAATCCCATAGATAACATCTTGATTTTACCCTAACACTACATATGGGGGAAAAGGTGTAGAGGGACTAAACAGATGTCATTCCAGAGTGCACTAAGCATGCAACGAAGGGAAGGTGATGCTGTGATCTCTACCTTCTTGAGAAGCTGGGAATTACAGCAGTTCTTAACTCCTGCTGTGTTATATCACAGGACTGGAAAGAGGCAGTCACCAGGACATAATGTGGCAAGGAGGGGGAAGAATTAGAGCTGCAATATTAACTGAGGGGAAGGAAAAAGATCAGGAAGTATAAACTTGGATCCAGAAAATGCTAAGATACCTTCACTGTCCCCAGTACTCAATTGATAAAGTCTGTATGGCACTGTTCTGCCTGGATTTGCTAACTTGCCTTGCATCTCTGAATTCTAAATAGCTTCCCAACACCTCTCTCTCTGATTTGTATATTTAATAGGACTCCAGAAGATATATATAGTCACTAAAGATAATGGTATAAACAACTTACAGACAGAATTTTTGTGGTTACTGTCTTTGCTGGGCAACATCTTGACTCCTCTTGATTTCAGTTCAATTGCTTTTTTCACTGAGAAAACAAGCAAACAAAAGAAGATAATTCATTATTAAACCTGTAGAAAGCATGCATAGCAGCCAAATCATACACTGCAATAATACAAAGTTACACAGGAATCCTACAAGCAGATTGAAATAACTGCAGTTTCTGTGATAATCCAAATACAATTTCACAGAAACACAACCATTTATCCTGTTTCAGAAGATGTTCTTTTTAAACAGACATTATCAGGAGTTGCAATATTTTGAATTCAACTTTCCTTAGGGTCAAAGAAAAGAAAAACCTGTCCTAATTACATGCATGTGTTTCTTATGTTCGCCACTGCATATGGCAAAATCTTAAACATTTTTAAAACTTATTTCTTAAATAAAAGGTACAGTACATTATATACACATTTCTGAGGACCACAAGCTTTAAATGTGATAGTCACATCTGCTTTTATTTGATTCACTCTTCAGTAGTAGACATGTGTTTAGTTCAGTTTCCTAAGGAGATTAAGGTTATAGGATCACAGTATGTTACATTCTTTGGCTCACCTAACCCCTTTTGAATCTATGGGGCAATTTCAACTGAATTAGAAAGAGAGTAAGAATTCTCAAAGGGACAAAGTTTTGTGAGAGAGAACAGATGCATCAGAGGTTTAATACCTGTTTTCTCTGTTTAGCCAGCTGAATGGCTGATAAACTCCCAGCCTATCCTTACTAAGTAGTTAGGGCCACCATAGGAGGGATCAGGAGCAAAGTAGGAAGAGACATGAGAAGAAACTAATGCAGTTGTACATTAAGGAACACATGGGGTAGAATTTTAATTTTAATGGTAGGAGAAAGGGTAACAATATAGGACACATTCACAGGAAATTTATTAGTTCTGTGGCTTGGGAACAACTTAATCAACTGAAAATAAATCAGATATAGAAAATAATTGTGAAACAAGCCTGGACAATTCAAACTATTGTGTAAAAAACAACAGCAATAGCAAAATAGCTAGAGACTGACTTTGTGTATCAGAATGCTAAAGACAACATCATGATGCATGTCAGTAATACAAAAATTACAAAAAAACAGTAATCATTTCCTGATTCATATTAAATACTTTTTCCTAGAGCTTGCAGTGGTTAATAATCTTAAAATGCAGCCATCTATCCTAGATACAAACAGAAACAAAAACTCAACTCAAACATTTTTAAAATGGCAGTAATTTGTACCTTATACTATAAAAATACACAAATTAATACCACAGATTATCAGTTATACTTTTTGTCAATGTATGGGATAAATCTTGTGATTACTACACTATAAACTGATCTGTATGCAAATATTTCTAAGAAGTGAAGTGGTAGGAACAGCAAGTTAACATGTCTTTAAATATCACATTTAAAATTGTGATTTCATTGTATCTGTTTCTATACTGGACTTTTGCTGCTTTTGCAACCTCAGAGTGAAACAGGTTTTTCTTAAGTGCTGAAATTGGGCAAGCACGGCAGAAAGTACTTTTTGTGCTATGTACATTGCAAATGCAGACATTCATGTCTAAACCTGGAAAAAAGGTGTTCAAATGATGAAAGATGATTAAAACACAATTGTAGACGCATTAGATGAAATGGATTTGATAGCAGTGTGGTGTTTTCTTTTCTTCTAAGGCAGGAACACATTATACAGAGTCATCAATGCAGACAAAAAGGCTAATATCGCCAAGGGCTTCTCAAAGGGTAAATCTCATGGGTATGGTTTTCTTAGGATTACTTTCTAGACTTAGGTACTAAAATTTGCATCAAGTGCCACCTTATGTTCTGTTTTCTTAGGCTGCATAACCAGTCTGTTAAAATTATTCCATATTTAATGGGAAATGAACAGCACAACTCTTGTAATGAATATTTGGGATATTGTCTGGAGTTGTGGTCCCTTTGCAGCATAAATGTCACAATTTATTAATATCTGTGTCATGTGAAACATGTGAGCCGTGCTTGGAGGATTCAAAGCCCACATTCATGGATGAGAGGCATTGATTTATACAGCGGACAGAGAAAAGAACTATATTTTCCTCCTTCTCTTTGTCCTGTGACCCTATTTTAGAGTGAAAGTGGCAATCATCACTCAAATTCCTTGTGGGAGTTCACTCTTGAAAGTATTTGTTAGACATACTTGAAGCACGGTTCTTGGGAATGGGGAAAAATGATACCTATCAGCTTTAGTTTGAAATACAGTGAACATAAATTGAAAGAAGAGAGGTTCTGACTTGATATATGAAAAACTTTTTCACTATTAGGACAGTCAAGCATTGAAATAGGTCCTGCAGTTTCTACCCTTGGAGATTTTTCACATGTCAAGGAAAAGGCATTCTGTATCTCTCTGGAAGAACATTAGATAGGGGATTCACAATACTTAAGATCAGTCATCTAAAATGTATGTTTTATGAAGAGAAATAGCTACCTCAAGGGGGCAATTCATCCCCTTCTAAGATAGGCACAATGAATCATCCTCTAGAGATGCCTTTTCCTCTCCATAAAATATAACAGGAACATATACCACTTGCTCAAGATAGATCCCTACGTTTTAGATGGTAACATTAGGTGACATGAGCTTTTATGTCTGGAGAACTTTAACAGCCAAATGTAGGTATCTGTGAGACATAGGGATCCATGAGGTTAAATGGGATAGTTTGAGACATAAATATCAAGCCTCTGTCTCTATTATATTTGTGTGTGCAAGTTTTTGCATGTGGCCTGTATAGTATTTTCTTCTGTTTTTTTAAAAATTAAGCAAGTATAGTCTAAAATACGAACTGTTCAACCTCTGAAACAGAAACAGAGACCACTGAACACTGTGGTTTGAGTGAACCAGTTCAACCTCTGCTGTAACATAAAAGAAATACTCCAAATTGCACTTTTTATAACCATTTAAATCCCATTTGAATACCTTTTCTGAGATGCTTCTTTTCTACTTCCTGATTGCTCTTTCATTAACCAGGTTTTCCTGATTTCCAAGATGATTTGCCATTTAATAGCATAAAAAGAGGAATGGGTTTATGTTAATAATGTCAGATATAAACAGCACCTTCCACCTTTCAAGTGATTACTTTTTAAAATTTGCATAGCTTTCTGCTGTCTTTACTTAAACATTCAGTTAAGCTAACTGAATTAACTCACATCATCTTTTCTGTTAATCATCACTTCAAGACTCTTTCGGAGATGAGATACCCATTCAGGGAGGAGGGCAGAGCTGAGCACTGGAAGTCCAAAACAGTCTTATTGGCCTACTGGAAAGCACCAGTGATATTCCTTAACTTTTTGCTATAGCTAAATTAAACTCAGACATGAAAAGAATATATGCCTGGCATTATTTGAATAAATCATGAAAGTTAAAGTAAAGTTTTCAAGTTGTAAACATCCATTCAAATGGGAT
>VYZW01042535.1:9159-23061 GCA_013401315.1 Balaeniceps rex | reverse complement strand
ACCACGTTACAGTACTCTTTAGGATGCACAATTTTGTAAATGAGGTAGCTATTCAGTATTTAGCTATATCCCTGCTTACAGCTAGGCCTCCTCTTTTCTTCCATATCTGTGGTAATACTACCCAAAATATGAGGCAGTAATACCTGCATAAAATAAAAAAAAAAGTCCAACTCTTATTAGGGGGGTTTTGTGCCATCATTACTTTATTTTTTGCAAACATACCATATTGTATTATGATACCTTTCATTAGTTTCTTATTTTAGTGGAAACAATCCACAAGACTTGAACTAATGATCAGACATGTGGGTCAAAGAAAAGGATTGACAGTATTCATAAAGTTATGTGCATGTGTTTTGCAAATGTTAATTTCAAAGAAGTCAAGCAATGTCAGAGTTCAGATTTGCAACCTTGGCTCTTTCCTATCTTATGAAAATATGATTTTAAATAGGTTGGTTTTTTTTTTTTGCTTACCACATACACTATTCAAAGCTTAGTTAAAACACTCATGAACAAGCCCACCTGGAAGTTCTCAGAAAAGACCACTTTCCTTCAAAACCTTGGGCTTAAAAATAGCTTTCAACTGCTGTCATGTTCAAGATAGCATCTTCATATAGGAGAGCTTATAAGCCTGTGCCTCACACCTGTTACCTTAAATGTAAGCTACCTACCCTCTGGAACTGGAACTGTACCTATACCCATTAAACCTTCTGAGCAGTAACAGTACACATTCTCTACCAGCATCGATGCTTTACATAATACAGCTACTGCAAATTTCCCAGGTCACAGCAATTACTGTAAGTAACTCAGTTTCCCACAAAAAAGAAGGCATCTGTTTAAATGCTAGTACCTTTGTAACTATGGAGAATTCCAGTTTAGTATCCATGCCTTGATATAATTATATTCTGGGCTCATAACTAAATTTAAAAACATGGTTTAAAGATTCTGCTATAAAAACCACGTTTTATGTATGCATGTTTGACGACTACTCTGTGCTGGAAAAATATATGTTCATTTTTTTATTGCATTTCTCAGGTGAGGCATTTGTCTATCAAAGTGACAGCATGCCTTCCTAAACTCTAGGAATTTTATCTGTTAATACCATTCATGTTTGAATAACCTCCCTAGCTGGAATAAATAATTCATTTTAGATTTTAACCTGTTTCTATCCTTATGCCAACTCAATGCTGTTAACCTCAAATCATCTGTGCTGCTGTTGGCAGAACAAGGATATCGATACAGCTGCTTGACTTGGCCTGCTTTCAGAATTGGTTTCCTTCCCTTAAATGGAGGGCAGGTGGTGTCTGTTCCCACAGCTCTTCCCTCCGTTATCACATGATAAACAGCCTCAAGATTTTTTTAGGTAATGAGTATTGGAAGTCAACTTTCTNTCAAGATTTTTTTAGGTAATGAGTATTGGAAGTCAACTTTCTCTTTACAATTCTTTATTAAACTGTTTAAAAAATAGAAAAGACCTATGCTTAAATGGAGCTTAAACCCATGGTAACTGTGTAGCTGCCATTCTTCTGAGTGCTACAACTGGCGGTCTGGTTACCAGAGATGGTAACAGCCCCTCTTTTCAGGTATATGGAACTAATATGAACTTCATAACAGCATTTTTTCTTGACTGGACATGAGGCACTCTAGATAAGAATTTTCTCGCTGCATTTCAAAATAGATTTATGGTACAAATATATTTTTAATTATAATAAAAATAATAAAGTTTTCTTCCTTGTGTTAGAGTTAAATTTCACTTTACTGTAGGGTCATTGGGACTGGGTGACAGATGTTGCGATTAGCAAAACCAAGAAATGGATTCTTTCAGCCTCAAAGGTAATCACTAATTCCTGATGTGGTTTCAGGAGCTAACTTATAAGTGGATGTGAAGATTTCATCCCTTGTTTTCAGCTTTTTTTGGATGAAATTTAACAATGGTGAAGTTGTTCATAAAAGTGCTAAGTTGTAATCAGTATTTATCTCAAGTAATTACAGAAAATCTTTAAAAGAAATTGATAAGTATGTTTATTTTTGGTTATTTTAAAATGTTCAGGCAGTTTTAAGATTGCTAAAGATTGTTTCCAAAGACATGGTATTTAAATGTGAGAGAGTTTAGCCCTCATATTGAGAGGGTTCATCTGATGAGATGAGATTTCATCCTTATGGAAACTATGTAAATCACTCTTTCGGTAATATGAAAATACATCAAAATAATTGCATCTTTTTCTCAGGATTCTACTTTGAGACTATGGAATATTGAAAAAATGGATCATATTCCTTCAGTGATAGAAAGCAGAAAAGCAAGAGGCTCAAAAATTGCTCAGGTTCTATCACTTTCTTTTTTAACCACACCTCATACTTTATTCAGAAAGAAAATGTGAATGTTAAAGGAAAGCTGTCAGATTTCTAGGCCGAAAACACAAATTGATTGTGTTTGTTCTCTATTTGCAAAGATTGTCAAATCCTTTTTTGGGAGTGGGATGTAGTAATAACAGTTCTTTTTAAAATTGATTTTGGTAAGGACACCAGTTTTCATATACAGGTGCATTGTATTTTTGGTTTTAGAAAACAGAGCCATGTATGTGTACTTTTAACAATAAACATATTTTGGGTTTCTACACCTGATGCTTCTCCAGAGTAATTGGCCACTTATATAGGAGTATTACTAAACCAAGGCAGGTAATATTCACGTGCTCCTGGACATAAATCAGCTTATATGAATTCTGAGGAGTGTCTTTTTAAAGCTGAGACTGTGCATATTCTGACTTCTAACACATGAATTATAAATAGATGTTAAGAAAGAAGAACACTAACAAGCTTAATGCTATTGAAACATGCTTTTTATTACAGCACCTCAATTGGTTTTGACAGTGGATTTGCAAGATCTTGTGTATATTTTTCTCCTTGTCAATAACCATTAAGTGAAACTGCATGAAAAAGAACTAAGTTTTTTTATTATTTCTATAATATTTTTATCAGACCTTTTTGTTGAATAGCAGGTATTCAAAAGCAGTGTGCAGATTTTTAAGCTTTTAAATAAGTTTTATAAATGTGCCAGCAGTGAAAATGTGTACATTCCTAAAAGTATCAGTTAACAGAAATTTGAGAATATGGTTAAAATTGTTACAGGAAAGGATTTTTTGGGTGCATTTTAGCAATACTTAAAGCATACCAAACAACTAGAAAAATGTCTCAAATTTTTTGTAAACAGTTTCACAAGTAGTGAATTGGGAATCAATGTCATGTTGACTCTGACAGAAATGGATTAAACTTCATGAGTATGTATGTAGTCAGCAGAAAAACTTCTTTGTACTGGCTACAGTGGCTTAATACTTCATCTAAAATTATTGTTATGTATCAATTTTCCTTTCTTGTTTTATTTTTCTTTCTATATTTCTCCTTTAGTCAGATAATGGTCAGATAAAAAAGAAAGTAAAAAAAAAAGCCCCAAACCACCTAGTGATTGTCACCAAGACAGAACAGATAAAAACTGGATACCCATCAAGCCACACGAAAAGTAAAGTATGATATTGTGTTAGCTGAAAAAACTAAAATCAGAGTTCACGTAAAATATAGTTTTATTCAGGGAAAAAAACTCCAAATCATTCATCACAGAATGAATTTTGAGCAGCACTATCTGTGTCAAGTTTACCGCAGCTATATGCACTCAGTGCATCTCAAAAATCAGGCCCAGATATATGTGTGTATATAGAGCTGTACCTTCATGAGTGAAATAATGCACATCTGCCACAAATGATTAATTGAAACGCCATTTTTCTTGTATTTACACCAGTGTGAAGAATGTGAAAAACCTTTCTTACGCCTGCACTGTAGTGGCTCTGAAATGATATCCAAGTGTGTATTCTGTCGTCTGTCTTCTCCAGTGAGAAAAATTTTGCCATTGCCACCTTCTGTTTCTCCTGATCTTTAAATTAATTTAGCAGTCTTGGGATGTTAACACATTTAAGTATAAATGCAGTGTCTGTACATCTTTATGTAATACACAAATAAAGCTAAGACTTTCCTCTAACCTTGCTCTACTGTAGTATTCTGTATGAAGAATAATAAAATACATTGTAGCAATCCATTAAATAGCTGTGATGCATCAGGGGAAGAATAAAATCCCCAGGAGTAGAAATCTTATTTATGCTGCATGGTACTAGAGAATAAAATTACTTACTTGTCCTTTGGGAAATTTTAAACAATTTTAAATTTATACACTAGTTCCAAGTTCAATTTACTAAAGAAAATATGTGGATATGTAAATTATTGACAGGTTTCCTTCCATTCTTTACATAAACCGTTCTTTACTACGGCAAGCCAAGAATCTTTGCTGTCAGTCGACATCAGAAAGAGTTTTTTGAATAAGACCATGAACTTTTTTCTAACTTGTTGCCATACCCCCTACAAAAATTTTGTAAAGGAACTTTCCGGCACTGAGAGTAAGTTGTGGTTCATGTCTGACATGATGCAGCACAAATTAGCTCTGTGGAGCATGGTATTTTTTTATTTTTTCTACCCTTTCTTAGGAGCAACCCTGAGAGGATTATATCTAGTCAGTATATGTGAGAATGTCAATTACTAAAAGATTAAGTGTTTCAAAATGTTTGGAAGCCTTATTCCTAAAAAATAGTGTTTTCAACCTTTTCAACACTTGTTTCTAAAAGGAACTTAAAGTGGGGAAAATAGTTGGAACCGTGCATGTGACAGCCTGGAATGCAGTCAAGCTGTGGAATATAAAGAAATCCAAGTAGGTGGATTTTTCCCCTTGTTTAAATTATGTGAATTGTGTAGCAACAATTACACTTGAATCCAAGGTTAAATGAAAAATATTTCTAGGGAATAGTATGTTTTATACAGATTTATGGCTTTGAATAAGTATTAGGTGATAAATTTTATTATTTTCCAGCATTCTTTTCCCCTCTTCACTCCTTAATTAAATTATTATTGTTTCGTTACAAGGGCTAAAAGAAAATGCTGTGTCTATGCTCCTCATGTTGTTGTTTTTTTAAAACAGATCACATAAAATATGCATGTTTTATAGGTGAATTAATTTGGCTTTAATGTAGTTAGTAATACTGAACTGATTTCTGTATGTTAGAAAAGATTAGCCCTCAAATAATTAATGTTATATTACACATTAGAAACAAAGTGTTCTTTGTTTCTTTCTTTGCCCTTTTCAGCTGGAAAAATCAAAGCTCCAATTTTTTTCTGCTGAAACAGGGAAAAAAAGCAGTAGTTCTATAGAGGTTTGGTTCATTTTGCATTAGTAATGTGAATAGGTTGGAAATTTTCTTTTGAAAGAATCCTCTTTCTGTTTCCCAAATTGAGAAAAACAAGGAAAAAATTCTTACATTCTGGTTTTAATAACATCAATAAGTTTTATTACTCATTGCTGTTTTCTGTCCATTGCCATCACCTGTTTAGTGCTTGGGTGCCATGTGAGTCAGCTTGACTTTGGCCCTGAACGGATCTCACCTGCAGCAGTAGGCTCATGTTTGTATGCAGCGTAGTTTTTGCAGAGAATGTGATAATTACAGAGAATTCACAAGGTGGAGATTTATCTGCATTTTTTCTGGCTCTTGTACCCCTGTAGTTTGACTAATTCACTCAGTCCCCGTTCTAACCCGATGAGAAAGTTGTAAGACTGGTTTAGACCAAGTCAGTGTGGCTGCCCTTCTGTAGGAGTTATTTGAAGAATAACATCTATAAGTTGGCTGTAAACGTGCCTTAGATGCCTGTTAAATTGCCAAAGCAATCTCTATGCTTTGCAGATTCTGATTACACTCCAGGCCCGTAATCAAGTCTATTCATGAAGACGGTCCTTTCCTGGTAACCTTGGGTTGTGGGCCAGGCTCCGTGTTCCTTCATGGCTCATTCCTCTCCGGTAACACCATCTGTTTCTTGGTGAGGTGCATCCTCGTTTGCACCCTGTGCAGGTAACAGGCTAAAGGGCTGGGGCCTGAGGGAAGGCGTTTTACCGGTGGCAGCTTCAATTCTGTGTGAAGAAGTCTAATTAGCTCTGGAGGAAACTACCCAAATCACTTTTCCTGGTTATTGAGCTTGTACGAATATGTGTGTGTTTGGTCAGGCACTCTAGTGTTATGTGTGTGCACAGATCATAAAGCACATAAGCAGCGTGTGCATATGCATATTGTAGTTTAATTTTTGCTTCATTATAGGTGATTGTAATTGAGGCCTGATCTTCCCTGGGTATCCTTCGCTGGGAGCCTTCGGCAATCGAGACACTGTGGGATAGGGCAGGAGTGGAGCCTAACCGTAAGCAATCTTGCCTAAATAATTTTTTGAAATGCTGACATTTATGTATTTTCCTTCAGTCTTTCCGTGTCGGAACCTGGGCAGCGGCGCCGGGCCGGGTTGTGGGGCGGCCGTACTGGCAGCAGGGCCGGGACGCAGCAGGCGGGGATCGGGGCCGCTGGCGGGCAGGGCTATTAGGGCCGCGCGGAGCTCGCGCTATCGCCCGGCGCCGTGGCTTAGTTGGTTAAAGCGCCTGTCTAGTAAACAGGAGATCCTGGGTTCGAATCCCAGCGGTGCCTAAGCGGGACGGCTCTCGCTGCTTTTGCTCCGCCGCCACGGGAGGGGGTGCCGGGCCGCGGCTCCGCTGCAATGAGGAGGAAAAAAATCCACGGTGTCTGTGAAAACGACGGCGTCGCGGTTCAGGCAGCGCACGTTGCATGCCCCGGTCTCGGCAGCCCACTGCGCGCCTGAGAGCGCGGGTGAGCTGTGTGTCCTCGCGGGTTTTTATTTGTATAGAGCCCAGAAAATGCCTCTCAGATTTCTTTTATTTCTTGTCTCCAGATCTTTGATAGCCTCTCAGCTAAGGAAACGAAGCTCTTCTTTCCTTTCTTTTTTTTTCCCTGTTTGAGTGCGTGTTTGGCTAGGTGTCTGACGCTGAGCCTTTTGTCACCCATCAGTACCGACACCTACCTTTCACCCCTCCTCGCTCGTGGTACATAAAGTCTGGCTTTTCCAAGCAAAATTTGTAATAAGTGCTCTGTGCTGTTCTCCTTGCAACTAGTGACACGGCAGAGGGACAGGAGGTTTTCCTAGACATCTTTAAAAATCAAAGGCCAAATAATGCCCCTTTAGGCTTGTGAATTACGTTCCGTGAAATTATTCCAGATTTGTGTTACTGTAAACAAAGGCAGAATCTGTCCTTGGATCTAAAGACAAAAGGCTTAAACCCATTAATACAAGCCCCAGCCTAGCAGCCGTATCCTCAGGCACTTTTTGGGCTCACGCAGCACTGATGGGAGTAAATGGATTCACAGGCATATTTGGAGGGTCAGGTTTTCAGGACTCAGATCCGTGGTCAAGTCACAGCTGTCAGCCCCAAATGCGATGTATAAGTCTAATGTCCAGGATGAGCATCTTTGGTTACAAAATTTACCTGCAGGAATCTTTCTTTGAGTAGTATTTACAGTAAAAATGCAACATAGATAGTATTTGATATGTGGTAAATATAAGTAAACCATAATTGCAAGTTGCAATATGGTTTTAAAAATTAGGAGTATCTTGGGATTGACCTCCCATAGATTGGCATTGTCTAAAAGAAAACAAAAAGAACTAGAGTTTAAGACAATTGGAAAGTGCAAATTAAGGAAGATTTGGGGAAAAGAAGATGCAGTGAATGTCAGCCAGGTCCCCTGCTGCTCCTCAACCAGCAGCAGTTTGGATCCTGCAGGAAACAAGCATTTTGAAAATAAAAATCTTGTGAGGATGTTTCTGTTCCTCTGACCTTTGTAGCTGATACAAAATCACGTAACTTTCTAGCACTGATTTTGAGCCATAGATGAGATGCAGAGTCCATGGACCTGTGAAATTTTAGTATCAAGAAAACCCAGCAGTTTAATGTCAAATAAATCCTGCAGTCATGAACATTGACCCTATGGGACCCAACTCCACTCTGGAGGAAAGGGTTGGCTGGGGAGCCTGCCGCTGTGCCGGGGAGAGGTGTGCAGGGGAGAGGCACGTCCACATCCTCCCCGCCGCCCTGCGCGCGGACCCTGCGGCCTCTCCTCTGGATTTGGCTGTTGGGACAGTGCTCGCTGGACACCTCTTTCTTTCCTGTTAGGGCCCCGCTTCCTCCACTTGCAGCTTTTTTTTGTGCATTAGGAGATTAGTGCCTGAAATGAAGAACAAAGAAAAACAAATACCCTGCTGGTTTTTGCACACGCTGTTTGTAACCAGACGGACTTGTTCTCAGCTCTTGCAGAGTAGAGAGAGATGAGTTAGGGATTCTTCATTCTGCATATTCGTATGTGCTGTTACTCTGCTAGTTTCCATCTAGTTTCTGTTCCTTAGCTTGCAGATGAGAACCACCAATCCTAATGCATATCTAGGTGTTTGTATCAAAATCGTTAGCACTTTTTTTTTGATGCATCAGCAGGAATGGCATGGTAAGCCAGCCAGGATGGCACCGGAGTGGGCTGATCACTGTCTACTTCAACATGGGCACCCTAAAAAAAGCCTCAAAACATTGAAGGAAGGAGGGCAAAATTGGAATCTGAATTGGTTCATGAGCACAGACCCAATTTGTCTAGATTCTGTGAGAGTGACTCCGTATTTTTATATGTTAGTCACAAACACAGGCTCCTGGCTTCTGTAACAGATTCCTAGGATGATCTGCATTCTTACGCGGGAAGTAATATTTTAAGCCAATATTTAAGCAAATTGAGTGAACTGTGGCATATTTTTTTTTGGCATAGATTTAATGATATATAAATACATCATATAGGTTGCTTGTTTTGGCTCGTACTCGCGTGTTTTAAATACGTATTCAGGAAAACCCTTCATCTGAGCACTGGCTGCCCAGAGGGTATGGGTGAAGGGCCTGCGGTGCTGGACAATCTGCTATATTTCTTAGTTAGGTAACAACATTAATAAGAAATTCAACAACGTGAAATTCACTTAGATGTGCCTGTTCTGCTGACAGTAACAATATCTCAGTGTTCGGTTATTTCCAAGATTTGCCACCAGCCTTTTCCTTGCAGGGCGGCTTTGGATACTTTCAGACTGTATATGTCAGCCTGAAAAGGTGTTAGTCCATCTGCTTTCCTCATTCACTTTTTCTAACGTTTTGCACTACCTTTTGTCCTTTGTGTACGATTGCAAGGAGGAAGGGTAAGTGCTGTCTACAGAGCATGCAAAATTCAACTGTCTCCAAAAAGGTGGAGTTTTCTGAGTGTCCCCTAACAGGAAAGATGGCTGGATTCCAGTTCACCAACAGCAGCAGTGCCTATGCCTGTTGAAATTGGTCTCGATTTTGGCTGAGCGCTCCATCACCTCGCTCATTTTCCTTGCAGCTGGACTATTCAGTCAGTCCAGCTAACTTCAGTGAAACTACTCCCCTACAAAAGTTTTTGCAGAATTAAGGCTTTTAGCTCTTCTTCTGTTACAAGTAGTATTTACTTCCTAAGTTAAGAGCTAGAGTGAGAAACCTAAGAAACATACTCATCGATGGGATTGGGTAGTGTGTTTTAATGCATGTGATAAAAAACCAAACCTCTGTTAAAATGTCAGAGTAGGAGTCATGCCAAAAAGATTCTATATTATTTATCCTGTGAAATTCCACAAAGATAGGTTTCTAAGGTAGTTTAAAACTACTAAACAAATCACTAACACCTAAGCTAAATGTGCATGTCGAGCGTGTATGTTTTTTTGGTTTTGTTTTTTCTTTTACATTTACTTGTGGGAATAGGCCGGATGAAGGCCACTTCAATCTAAAGTAAGGTTGTAGTTACAGATTTGTCAGTAGCGTTAAAACTCCATTAAAGCTTATATGTGGTTTGCCAGGTAGCAGGTAGTAACAGCTGTCTTTGCATAAATATTTGCATTTTTATTTCTAATGTGATCTGAATAAGCTTCCTTCTCCCACTCCCCACCCAAATGTTACACCACCACATCAATAACCAGTGAAGTAAAGCAGTTGTGTATAATCATGTCCTCAACTGCTCTAAAATGCAGCAAGTCGTGCTCATAGACCCGCCGGTATTTGCAATTTTGTATTTGAAAATACACATATAATCAAGCGTGATCTGTTTAATTCCCAACAAGCAGGAGAGAGCCTGGTCAGACTGCCCTGCGCATCAAGGGACCTGCTCTTGGCTCTCCCGCTGCTGTCTGGCTCTGGACACACGGCTCTTAACTTTTGATCTCTTTTGCCATCTGCAAATTTATAATAATACTTACTGATCTCACAGAGTTGCTGGGAGAGTTAATTAATGTTGTATGAAGCACTTTGAGCTTTTGGATAAAATCAATATTATTAAAGCCATGTTTTTATTTTTCTTCTCAGGAAGTTCAGCCTCTCTGCAGTTAGGTCATGCTGGTACTGAGCCTCTTCAATAGAGCTGGCAACATTCACAGATGCATTTGGGCTGTTTCTGGGAAAAGGGGCATGACTGACTTAATCTCATTGCAGATAAAACTTTTGAAGGGTTTAAGTAAAGGTGTTCCTTGAAAATTTAGTATGTAGGGCTGTTTTAGTCTTTGTTGAAGGTGCTTATTAGCTATTCAGATTATTTTATGTTTACCTACAGAAATATACGTAATATATGTTTTCACAGGCCAGTATTTTTCTGTTGAGATACTTTTCCTTTTTCAGTCTCTCAAAATATTGCAACATTTTACATGAAGGTGTGTGATTATTATATCAATATATGATTGATATTGCCTGAGAAGAGGTAAGTGTAATAGGTAGCTTATGACGCGTATTTAGAAAATACTTTAAAATCTTCCTAATTGTAAAAAATGCTACTTTTTGATGCCACACCCAACCAAGTGGTCACAATCTGTAAGAAAGGATGCATACCATATTTCTTATAACACATTCCCATAATGACCGCCTCCTTCAAATGGAACAAATGAACACCTGGTAAAGACAGGGAATCCTTGCCAGTTAAGTATGATAAATTATAACCTTTTGTAAAAGCATATTATAGGAGCTCACATACGACCCTGACCAATTCATGCGATTGACAGAAATCCCTAGAACTGTTGATTGTGCTCTGGTCCTTTTATCCGCAGAGCATACAGTGTTTGACATTTTTAGAGCTGTAATGAATCTCTGAAATCATATTAAGGTGGAACCAAAGAATAATTTAATTGCCAATAGCAAGTATACTGTTTTATTATTTAAGCTGGGAAAGCAAATCCACCTGCCTTTGAAAATTGGGGATGAAGTAAACAGTATAAGTTCCTGAGCAGTAATTGTTTGGGTCCTCTCTGTGGACATTATACATAGGTAATTTAACCATGATTTTCTCTAATGGTTCCTAGAATGCACTGTGCTTTCTTAATCATTACTCATGTTTACCTTAATTTCCTAGCTTCTGTGAGCAAGGACAAAATACGTGAGATGTGGATTCACGAACAGGTCCGGAGGCTCTGGATTGTGTACACGTAGTCTGTAACCAAAGTCCCACATAAATAGTACAGTGCAGTCTCAAGGTTGGCAGAAAGATTTTCAGTTTAGAAAGGCAGAGTTTTTATGATTAAATACGTTGCTTCTGTGTATTCAGTGGCTGTTTGAGACATCTGCCTTTGACCTGCTCTTGTACGGTTTAAATACTAAACATGCAAAATACATGGCAAAAGAACTTGGTCAGGTGTAGCAGTGCTCTGGCCAGAACCTGCTTAATGGTTTTCACGTGACATTCTCATGTGTTACGAGTTGAAAGTAAAGCCTTGTCTGGAATTAGTCTAATAAAACACTTTCCATCTGGAATAGAAAAGACCATAGTTCCGGGCTTTTATGAAAGCCTTAAAAATTAACTTTGGATGAATAAATAAAATCTCCTTTTATGCATGTAATTGGAAGAAAATTTTGTGTTCTAGCAGCTTTTCATGCTTCATCCCGGTGGTGGCGAATTTACTGAGGTGAGAAAGAGAGAAACAAGGAACCTGACTGCCTGCACATTCACAAATTGGGTACGTTGCCTTTTGTTTTCTAACAGCAGCTACATCACTGGAAAATGTGTTCTAATGAGAATATCTGTTTTTTAAAGAGGAGACTAAACTATTGAAATAACACTGCTTTATAGAACTCTGGATTGGGCCAAGTGACTTTTAAAGCCCAGCAACTACATTTGGGGAGGTGTCAGCTTAGATTCTAGCTTTGTTCTCAGCTGCTGCTGCTGCAGGTTTTCCCTTTTGGTGCCTAACTGACATAATTTGAACAAGTAATATTTGACTTGCATGTGTAAGGTGTACGCCAGTGGTGGAAAGAAATGATATACTGGCATACTTTATTTGACTTAATCACAGCATATACAGTACCTCTAAGGAGCTGTAGAGTAATAAATCTAAGTTATCCTAGTAAGTATATTTTTAATAATTTTTTGCCTTAGTTGGCAAAAACTCCATAATTTGTACCCATTATTGATTTATAGCTGAATTAGGAGCACAAAACTAACCTGCTTTTGAGAATCAACTGCTGAGATTCTATCAAGGTGCTATAGAAGAACAAGACATGAAGTAATACCTCAACAGCTTAGCATTTCTATAAAAATAATGTGAAATGGTGAAATAAAAAGCCAGCATCTGACGTTTTAAAGAATTCTCAAAGTGGCAGGAATTGTTCCAGAGGACCTTTAACTCCTGTGCTGTTGTGACTAATAATTTCCCTAGAAGTTTCATAACCAGTTTGTTCTGTGAAATTGTATCCAGAACTTACCACAGTCATGGTGACTCCATGCTACTGACTCAATGAAGTTGGTTATGTTAAGTTTCACTTAACATAAGAAAATAACTATACTCAAATTGAATCAGACCAAAGGTGCATCTAGCCCAGTGTCTTCTTTATAACCGTGGCCAATAGCACATGTCTAGGGCAGAACATAAGCATAGGGCAAACATGCAGTGATATTTGGCCAGAATACCCTACCAGCCCCTGGTGATTTCCAGCTCAGGGTCTTGAACTCTCACATACAGACCTCATCAAAGTTAATTTTTCATTTCTCCATGTCTGTGAATAGGAAAAAGTGAAGTGACTCCTGCAGGCAGTTGTGCATATTGGAGACATCTTTATCATAGGGACAGTTGCCTAAAGACGGAAAACATTGGAGGCAGTCAAATGTTTAGTGGCTGTTTATTGCAGCAGTGACTATAGGCTTAGGGGGAGATATTTTCCAGTTTGCCTGTGAGCTAGCGTTGCTGCCTGCATGTTATTCACAAAGATCTGGGTGAAAACATTTGATGAAAACATCGAGCGAAGCCACATTGCCTGTTAACCCCAGTTTGTAAGACTGCCCTTTCGTATTTCCTGACACGCTGTTCTGTGATGTGTCATACTTCGACAGGCATGTCCAATTACACGGTGTCATGCCTGTATAATGTGATGTGATGTATGTGTCATGAAAGGATTTGCCGGAGTGTAATATGTCAGCTCTGAACTTTGGCGGGGGATGACGACAGTGTTTGGGGTACTGTAGTCTGCATGTTGGAAACCAAAGACATTTTCCAGTTATTGCTTTGCTGCTTGTAGAAAATATTAGGATGGATTGTTTAATTTGTAAGTAATTTGCAGAAAGGATACCTGTTACTTGTAGGCTTGCTGTAAGATTTTCATTGTCTGTTCTTACAAAATAAGGCACTTTAATGTCATTGCTTATTGAGAAGAAGGTGACTTGCCCCCATCACCCAGCAGATCAGTCCCTCGTGTATTCTGCTATTGATATTTACAGTCCAGACCTTTATGGAGGTAAAACCGGCCTGTGAACTTAGAGATAGATATCCCGTAGAGTGTCACTTAAAAGACAGAAAACACAACAGAGGGCAGCAGCACAGAGAGCAAGAGATGGGCACTGAGCAGTTTAGATTCTTCCCATTTACGACCTGTGTTGCTCCATTCTCCAGTCAACCCAGCTCATAAGTACACCTGAATAG
>VYZW01042529.1:1135-12672 GCA_013401315.1 Balaeniceps rex | reverse complement strand
ACAGCATTTCTATTGCCAGTGTGGTAGTGAAAGCTACCACACAAAAGACTTCTACCAAATGACAATTATAATGACAGACCAATGAGTGCTTTTGAAATAGCAATTTCAGTTATTTTGTGCAGGTAGTCTGACTTTTTGGACTATATTAGAATAAGGATATGAAAAACATGATTAAATTATATTTTTCTGAGGTTCCTTCCAGACTCCTATTGTATCACAGTCAGTAGATAAATTTTCAAGGGTCTTAGTAGTGTTTGAATTATAAACCATCTACAACTTCCCTATTGAAGTCAGAGCTCCTGTGAGGTTGTCCTGAAATCCTCCGTGTTTTCAGAAAGTGAATACAGAATAGAGGTAATAAAGATGGGATACATTTCCACATTAATCATCAAACAGTTATGTCTCTAGCCTAAGATACTCGTCAAGCTTCTTCTAAACTCTGTGTAGAGAAACAGGCACATCTGGAAGGCAAGTCCACAGACAGTGTCTAAAAATGCAAATAGCAGACTCTCCCTTTAGAAGTGCTTCTCTCTTGTCCAACTAGTTATTGGGGAGCCCAGAAAACAAGCTCCAAGATAGTCTGATTTTAGAGGTTAATTTAGGGGAGATAAATTCTAATCAAAGCATAAGTCAACCTAGTTCTATCTTTTCTAATTATTTCTTTCTAAATCTACCTTTTATAAATATTTCTATAATAGTTTTAAGCTAATTTTATTTTTGCAGCTTGCCTTACCATTTACCTTGGGAGCCTCTACAGTAATCTGGTGAAGTATTCAGTCACCATCGAGAATTTGTCATTTTCAGCTTTTGGTGTATTCTTTCTTTACACCATCTCTTACTATAATAACTAATTATTTTCCTGCAGTGCACATGAATTTCCACTAGAAAACTTGGTTTATGCTTTCAACTCTCTGCTCTTCATTTAAACTACCTAAAGAACAGAGAATAGAATCTGCCCAAAAAGAGGATATCATCCTTTTGATCCTATTAAATGATGTGTTTGGCCTTTAGTCTAAGAAGTTTGGACTTTGCTGATCTGGATGCTCCCAAGAGGGGGTTGCATCCAAATGTTGACCTCGTATAACCTTTCTTAGCTTGTGAATTGACAAGATCGTAGCACATGATTGTATGGTTCCTCTTAATTAATTTGCCATTATATTTCCACAGTCTTGTGAGAGAAAGAGATTTTTAGTGCTTTATTCATTTTCTAATATCTGTCCCTTGGCTGCAGTCCTGAAGTTAATGCTCACTAATAGTGTGTTCTTTGTCTGCCCAGTTACCAAGGTCATCGTTTTTCAAAAGAGGTCTCCAGAATGTAGAAATGATTCTTCAGTCACTGTTTTTCTTTTTAACAGAGACCTTTTCTATGTTCCTTTTTCCTTTATAGCCTACAGCTGAGATGTTTTGCTCTGCCAATTTTTTATTTTCTGCACAATCCAATTCTTCAGTCATCAGAGAGTGCATTTGATTGTTTTATTAGACAAAGTCACAGTAGAAACTGGTATAAATTATCCTAACCAGAGAGTATTTTGATCTGATTTTAGTTTATACACAACCACCAAAATATTTCTTTTAAGTTTTCTTCCTTCAGGATGACATCACTGACAGTTGCAAACAGAGTAGGATGAGTACGGTTTTTTAACAAAAAAGAAATTACAGTCAAAAGCATTATCCAGAATGAGGTGCTCTGATTATCTCAGTAAATGAATGTTTGTTTTCAGTAGAATTTTGGTATTTTTTTTAATCACTTTTATCAAAAAAAGGTACAAAAAGTGGAAAATATCTTTTCTATCCAGGAATAGAAATAGTCTGAAGTGTGGAATTAGGAAGAAAATTAAAGGAGTGAGACAACAAAAAAGGAAATGGTTCTTTAGATTTCACCACCAGACTTCACGCTGTGTAATGGGAACCTATGTGGTTTCAATCAACATTGTACCATGCTGGAGGAACAAGAAGGGCTTGAAGTGGGATCTGAAATACACTAGTTATGGTAAAAAATATATTAGTTTCAATAGGCTGGGGAAGGCTGTCATCTATTAATATATTTTTAAAGGAAATGCTTCCCTTTTCAAACATAATGGACACCTCTAGCTTTCTAATGCAGCCTTCCTTCATCTGCCAAACTATCCTGTTCACCTTTAAAAGAGAATATCCACAATGAGTTTTCTTAATTTCACAATTTAGTGGATCAAAACATATAAAATTATTATATACTTCCTTGGGCATGTGTTGTTGCTGTCATTTTGCTGATGAACAGTCCACCAGAACTTCACATCTTCAGACACTGATGAAAGGGAAAATATTTGGGGCTATACGAGTGTTCTGGAGTTCAGAATTACAACTTCATAAGGAAAAAGCATTTCCACAAGGCAAGGACCTGCAGTCCTACTCACAGGTTTCCTGCTGAGATGTATTTAAAAGCCTTCAGAGTGCTCCATGAACTTTAAATTTCAGCTGACCTACATCTTTGCATTATTGCCCTTGATCTTTTAAAAGCTTCCAATTCCCTTTTATAATAAAACCCCACCAAACTTCCTATGACATATCCATCCTTTTCAGAAAGCTGCATAATTTAAAATGTGCACCAGCAGCCTGGTAAATTCAAGTGAAATCAAACATACTTTGGAAAGAATTTAAGTGATTTTCTATAAATAAATGGGAGAAGCTTGCATTAGACAAACATGAAACTTAATCATGTGCAGTAGAATTGCTTCAGGTACTTAGGTATTTGGCAAACACTCTGAAAATATTTTTAAAATTAATACTGTTACATTATCGACATTTTTTACATTCAGTTCTTAGATAAAAATATACACAGGTATTCAGTCATTCAAGATCTGATCATCTGTTATTTCAAGTTTGGTATGATTTATCTACCTTTCTAAAAGTACTAAGAAAGCCTATTCCTTCACATTCTGTATTTTCAAGAGAGTTTACTGTTTATGCAGGCTGGTCACAGTTGGGTATAATATATCTATGTGTCAGAAATTGGAAAAGGCAGTAGACATTATAGATGAATTGCCAGGAAATTACCCCAAGTGTGCTGACTTCCCAAATTCCTTCAAATGACTTAACAGGCTTGACATGGCAGCTCAGTGTTCAGTTTGCTTAGGAGACTTCAGGAGAATCAGCACTTCCAATCCAGTGCTAAGGTTTGGGTTTTTCACATTTACATAGCAATAAGGAGCTTAGGGAATCTGTAACGGGCAAAGAGAAACATTTAAGTCAGTATTGTTATCAATAACAGTGTTTAAGTTCATTTGTACAATTCAAATTAAAAGCCTTTATTCTTCTAAGAAAAATTAAATGGGCAGATCATATTATTATTGCTGAATTGTTAATAAGCAGCATCACCTTTGATCTGAAAGGCTTTTGGTTCATGGCAGCACTGGCAGCAGCAGACACGCTCGTTCTTGATGAGACAATGAAGTGTGCAAGGGTGACAGGCTTTATGGCAAAAGGCATCGCATACCTTCCACAAATCACTCATTTGTCTAGTTCTGGATGGTATAATTCTGTGACCTATGAAATTAAAAGCAGAAACCTTGATATTCTCTTTATAGCTCCTTGCATCATCCAGGGTAGAGAATGACTGTCAGGCTGTCATCGCTACATGAAATTAAAGGCATTTTGCAAGCACAGCATCATTCTGCTGAGGTTAGGGAATTCCCCTCTAATGAAATACATTTTAGTCTAACATCTGGGAACTTACATATACAGCTATGAGGTGGATAAAATAAAATAATTGTTCTTGTTTATGTTAAATTTACCCTCACTACATTTTCTGCTATTATTACACAGAGCCTTTAAATTAGCAAAAAACTGAAGCAAATAAGGGTTGCTCAGATCTAGTGAGTGACAGGAAAATGGCCTCCAACCAGATTCTTCTAATTTGGCAATAATCAAACTTAAAGGTGTGTCAAACTGTTTGTTAATGCTACAACTAAAATGTTATTCATGTTGTTAAAGCTTGGCTGATTTCCAAAACAACCGTAGTCTAAAAATAGAAGAAAAGTAACAGAACTAAAAATGACTGAAAAATTGTACCACATTAGATAGACTGCTGAAGATACCAGGAGGTAATTGGTTTGACTATACCAATGTCCCTTTTTTACTATGATATAACTATACAGCAATTAGGTTATTGTAAATGGCACGGTGACTACAGCTGTAAAAAGACATCACTGCCATCTTCTGGTAATAGCTCATTTGGCTTGCCAGCATGTGATCTTTTATTTATTTATTTTTCTTTTTATAGAACACTACACAGGCAACCAAGGGTTTTTGTTTACAAGACCAGGGAAACATAAGCATTGTGCTTGAGCATTTGGAATTTGTTTTGATCAATAATTTTATGCTGCTCCAGAATTTCTGAACCGCTATATGAGTCCTACTGGTGAAACATTCTTGAGATCGATTTTCCTTTGAGATTATAGATACCATAAGTCCAGAAATGTGAATTTAATAGCATAATCTTATATTATACTTCTATCCCAAAATGTAAGCTACCTAATGATTGAATGTATGGAAACAGAAACACTATGAGAAATTTCATTAAGATCAAGTTCAATTGAATGTCAGTGATGCTAGTATGATCACCCCCATTTATATTTGCCGAGGATCTAAATCTCCTAAACAGGTTGCAGTTACATATTTGTCTCTGTGACAAAATTCTGCTTTCTGCTTCCTTCAGTGCCTCAGCCTTACCTCTGCTAACTTAGTGGATCCTGTTTATCGCTAATCATCAAACAGAACAGAATAACAGCAGTCTGACTTGCCTCAGGAGATGTAGCTTGATTTGTGACATGATCTTTACTTGTCTTTAGCATCAAATATCATTGCTACTAATAACTAATAACACTGCTATTAATAATTAGTTCCAATCTTACTTGATGATGTATTGGTAATGTCCCCGCCTGAAGGGTAGGAAATCACCCTGAATATAAAGGGAAACTATGGCATGTAACGTAGCTGCTTTATAAAATGTAATACCATTCCCCTAGATATTTGTTTGGAAACCGCTTGTCATATTTTTTTTAATTTCTTCAGATACCAATTTAAAAAAGGAATGGGTTTTTACACTCAAAAACCTGACAGTTACTTGATTTACCATAAATTACTAAATACATACACATTTTTGGATGAGAACATAGACATAAGGCAGAAGAATATGGACTGCTTTTGAACAGTGTTCCACATATGTGAATCGTCATGTCCATGCACAACAACAGTGGAGTATTTCAGGTCATCTGTTCGATACAAACAAACTAAAAGTTTCCAGTGTAAGGAAAAACAGTTTGGACTGAGGTAGTCGGAGACTGTGAAAGGTCAATGGGAGCTTTAGGTGGCACTGAGCACCCCAGTACTTTGGCCTTTCCAAAGCAGGCAGTGGGGCTGAGAATTTGCTGGCCTTGCTGGATGCACAATAAAGGCAGCCGGAGGGTTTCCATTCATTTCTGAAGTTACTGTTCTGGCAGGAAAGGTGAGTTACTGTCACGGTTCAGATGGCTCTTCAGTTTCCTTGTTTTTTCGTTATCACTCTGCATCGTTGTCCTGGTTTCAGCTGGGTTAGAGTTACTTTTCTTCCTAGTAGCTGGCATAGTGCTGTGTTTTGGATTTAGTAGGAAAAGAATGCTGATAACGCACTGATGTTTTAGTTGTTGCTAAGTAGTGCTTAGGCTAGTCAAGGACTTTCTTTTTCAGCTTCCCATGCTCTGCCAGGTGCACAAGAAGCTGGGAGGGGGCACAGCACAAGATAGTTGATCCAAATTGACCAAAGGGCTATTCCATACCATATGACGTCATGCTCAGTATATAAACCGATGGGAGTTAGCCGGGGGGCAGCGATCGCTGCTCGAGGACTGGCTGGGTGTCGGTCGGCAGGTGGTGAGCGGTTGCATCACTTGTTTTCTTTTCCGAGGGTTTTGTTTGTCTCTCTCGTTCTCCTTTTCATTACAATTATTATTATTATTATTATTATTACTACTATTATTATTATTATTATTATTATATTTCAATTATTAAACTGTTCTTATCTCAACCCGTGGGTTTTCTTACCCTTGCCCTTCCAATTCTCTCCCCCATCCCACCGTGGTGGGGGGAGGGTGAGCGAGCGGCTGCGTGGTGCTTAGTTGCCGACTGGGGCTAAACCACGACAATTGTGTTAGAAACTGGACAAAATTTGGCCCAAATGTGTCTACATAGGCAAAAAGTGACTTTTATGTAGATGCTGCTGTGATCAAGAGTAGCATCTCCTGAGGTTGGTTACTGCACTAAACCAGCTTTTGGTCCAGCTTGGTAGGACAGTCCTTGGGGCCTTATAGGGGTGGGGTTCAGATCTGCTGGCCATATAGCCAGGTCTTTGTTTCTGGCCCCTACTCAACACACTGCAAAACAGGGTGAGCAAATGTGGCAGATCCTGCCAAGGCACCCCCTTACCTGTGCTGGCTTCCTCCTCGCTGAGCTGCAGCCACAGCACCAGCATCTCTGCATGACTGGTTTTTCAGAGGGAAAATATATTTCCCTTGTACTTTTTCTGTATTGCAAGCCTAGCCTTGATTTGCAGTCTATATATTTAAGCATAAATCTTCCATTCAAGTTCTCACAGCCACTGTGAGAGTCGTATCACTCTTGGAGATATTTCCCTTTCAAAGCAGCCAGTCTGTCCTCAGATAAAGAGATCTGAGATGGTAAATTTTTCAGAATCATTTCTTATTGGAAGCAGAGCTGTTCTCCATAAATGCAGGAGCCAACCACCTTTAAACCCAGAGCTGGATAGTAGGTTTTCACTGTCCATTCATGCCAGTGACAGACGCCTGGCAATAAGGAGCTGCTTGCCAGCTCCCAGACAGGAGGCACAGAATATACACTTCTGTTAAAAGAGCAGAGAGGCTGTTGGTTAACACAAGCTTTTACGGTGAAGTTGGCACACGTTTTCATATAACGTCACTCAAAACCTTTTACACTGCAGTGCATTCCCCAGCTGCGAGCCAGCTGGTGATTATGGGGGAAGAAGAACTGAGGTACAGTAAAATACTTCTTGTTGTAAGTGATTTTGCAAAAGTGTAGTTGCAGGTTTAAAGAGCCCTCCTAAAGCACACATCTCTTTCCCTTACCTGCTGTTTTTTTCATTTTATCAGCCCGCTGATGATTCGGCAATTTGTGGTTTGTTAGTATACAGTGACTTTCTGAACGCTGATCTAAAAGCAAACTGAATAAAGAGATGCAAAAAAAGGATTATAGAATGGGCTTCCTTTTGCTGTTCATCCATCCAAGCTAGTTTTGTGTTTACTAATCAGTACTTTCTAGGGCTTCCAGGAAACAAGGGTAAAAATCATGGGGACCCATTCTCATCATTTAACCGTAAACAGTGTAATATTAAAAGCAAATCCAGTCCCACCAACCAATCCTTCAGAAGTAACTTGCTGGGAGTAGTAAGTTACTGTGCTCACTTGAGTGCTTTTGAAAATACATCCAAAACTTAAAGAAACTCAATTAATTTTTTTTTTCAAAATTCAGTCTGGTCCTAAAGTTTGCAATAATCTCTCCACCACAAAACGTGGCACACTGTAATCAATAGCAGAGATGTAGGGGGAAGAACCTGTAGCATGGAAAAATCAGTGACAAAACTAACAGGAGAAATACTCGAAGGTCTCTTATTCTTGGACTTTTCTTGGCTTAGCAGTCTTTATCAATGAAAATGAAAGGAAAATTATGGAACTGCAACACATAGGGAACTATGCAATAGCTATTACACCTTAATAGCTATTTACGTTAGTCCTTTCTCCATACTTCTTTTTGTAATCTTTTTTATATCTTTACCCTGCTTAGAAGTTGAGCTGGATTGTGGCACATTCCCAGGTGTTCTTATTTAACTGCAATATTTATTTTTAGCATATTAACCTTAACAACTCATTAAAAAGTCATCTTTCTCCAGTGGTCTTCTCTTTGCAACCAGTCCTAAGTAGACTGGCAGCTAAAATATTGCATAGGAGTACCAACATTTCTGTTTTTCTGAGTTATTCGTCAATGCAAGCAGCACTTGTACCAATATAATTATTAGAGCCTCAGTGGCTTACCCTGTAGTTTTTCAGAACTTAAGACAGACTGGAAGTAGTTAAATTAATGTGGGTTTGTAATGGTAGCATTCAGCTTTTATTTGTAAGTTATTTGCGTACTGTGTTAGCTTTATTTCAAAGTTAACTATGAAATGCTGTTTTGTTTCTTGTGTTATTGTTTCTTCTGTTTTTACTCACAATTTTCAGGGGGAAAAATCATAAAAAAAGACATATAAATTAACTATTGGAATATTCACATATTACATTTTCTTACAAAAGAATCATGAAGTGAGCATAATAAGTGAATGTAGAGGTCTTGATGGTTCTCCTGGTTCCATATTATCATAATCGTTTTAAGATTCTTAACAACTCTGAAATAAGGACTCTAAACTTTCTTTGTGAGCCAGATCATTACATTATGTGAACCATCCTAACTCCATCCAGAATTTCTTTGCTTCCTTTCAGTCTTTTTCCTTTCCTGGTTAATTCATATGTAAGTCAGTGCTATGCAGGGCATGAACTAGAGCCCAGAGTGGCTGTCCCTTTATATCTCAGTCCAAAAAGGCGTTTATGAGCTTACTCATATAGTAGCAGTGGGATTAGTTGTGTGCTTAAACTTAAAATATGCTTTAATACCCTTTTGAGCTGGGTACCAATCCCTCCAGATGCTGGGAAGAAGAATATGGAGACATTAGGGAGCCTGTGTGATGACAACCATTTCAGTGGTCTGCAGAGCTCCTTCTTCAAGTGATTGTTTTTTTATTTGTTTTATGTATTTTAAAACCTAATAAAATTTGAGACAGACCTTCTCCTGTATCTACAAGCTAGTGGGATGGGAATTCTCAGGGACTGACTGTGGTTTCCTGCTGCTAGGAACCATTCTTTGCTGGCGGTGGCAAGAATTGGAGGAGTCTGATAAAACCAGAATACTGGGGCTTTCGTTCTTCCAATGAAATATTATTCCATGATTAGTAGGATATTTTTCAAATATGTAATGATGCCAGCACCTTTCCAAACACTGTTCAAATCTGGCATGTATGATACAGCACTGCTCTACACGTCTGGCTGTAAGAGACATGATGTCAGCTTTAGTAATATCTTCCAACTGCATTATCTTGCTGCTTTTATATTCTGCTTCCAGACTTTTGGAATTCCTCATCAGCTACTAAGACACGATGTTCAAACTGGAGACCCATTGATCATTTTAACTGCTTGAGTGGCCAGAATTCACCCTTACTAATCACTATTGCCTTTAGTCACTATCATTGAACTAATTATGGGCTGATATTCTTGAACCTCTGAAAAATCCTGAATGGTTGAAATTAAAAATAATACAATGCAAACAAATTGAATGTTGAAATTGCTTCATTCTTCACTAAGAATCACAAGAAGGTCTAATGATGTTACACTACCCTAGGAATGTTTGTTGTAACAAATAGAAATCACAAAGAAAAAAATAAAAACCCCCACTTTTTTCCACCAGTTTTTTCTGTAATTACAAGCCTTCAGAATTTTTTCAAAATAAAGTATCTTGTAAAGCTACTTGTTATAGTTCTTTTATTTTAAAATGAATTTTAGTAAGTCTGACATTTATATAAAAGACATAAAGCTGCCGAGCCCCTCAGTACATATACTTGCATTTTTTTAAGCAGATTTAGGAAGTGGAAAGTGACTACTGTTTGTTATGAACTGTATTCATAAATCTGCCTTAGATGGACTTAAAGTTGATATGAGTAAATGACTAATGGACTTCAATTATTGAACTGTTGCTTGCAGTTCATAAATAACACACTTTTCCTTAAAGCTGCCTATATGTTGTATTGCAAGCTTAAGGTCTAAAAGCTACTGCATCAAAATGAGTCTGGACTAAGAAGCTTTTTCAGAAACTGCCAGAACAGGAGATGTCACATATTAAAAAACAAGCAGCATTTCTATGCCACAAGGAATAGGCACATTCCTTATGACATGTTTATCTCTAAAATATGGTTCCACTGGAATTTACTGTCTCTTCAAGACTTGTTTCACAAGTTCAATGGGCTGGACAAACAGTCTAATTTCAAAGAGTGTAGCTTGATAAGAATAGAAATTAATATTTCAATATATGTCCCACTTATGCAGTGCTCTTCTTCTAGAACTGAGCAAATACTAATCAAACCTTGCAGCACTCATTAAAGTTGGGTATGGCATACAGGGACCATTTTGTCTACAACTGAAATGCAGTAGCCTCTCCAGTAAGCACTTTTTTTTTTTTTAGAAACCCATGGTATGAAATATATTTGTTACCTATTTCTTCTTTGTTCAGATTTCACTTCTGGTGATGCAGATACATCTGTTACTAATTAAACTTGAATGTCAATAAAAGAAACTTAATAACTTAAACCTGCACTTAAAATAATTATGTAAAAATTGTTGGAAGGCAGTATAACTGCTTGTATACAGCCATTTCTGTGATCTTTTATCCTGTATAAGATTGCATAGAGGTTTAAACAGCTGTTTGTTTTAGAAAAGCATTTTTCTTCCTGCTCTATGTTTGTTTCTAGAACCATTCTCCAAGTTGCAGCAAGGGTTATTTCTCGACGCTTGTTTGAACTTTGATCAGTGAAAGAATTATTCTCAATTAGACCTTCTTATAAAATGTGAAAACAGTTCTTATAAAGGTGGCACTGATGCTTTCACTGTTTCTTTTTTAATGTCTGTCTAATAATTTCTGCAAGCTCTGAGCATCACTAGCTTCCGTGTGTGTAAACAACAGCACGTGTTTATGAGTGCTATCTTGAACAAATTTCAGGGAATAACTTTGCAAGGGACAGTTGTGTGAGCTTCATTCAAGAAGCAGGCTGGCACTAAACTCTACAAACAGCATTTTTGAGAGATGTACAAAATGACTGAGTCTATGGCCAGTCTCTACAGCTATTTTCTCCCTTGCTCTTCCATACACATTCATCCTTTCCAGATTTATTACCAATGAACTTCCCAAAAGTCATCATCTCCATTTTAAGGTGATGAAACTTGATGAATGTTCTTGTACATATACCCCATTCTCTTCATCTGGTACATTTTGTCATTCTGTCAGATAAAGAAATCAGATATTTTTGGCATGGCTTGATATTGCCATTTAAAGGCTCATGGTTCTGCTATCTTCTACTGCTCACATCCATTTTTATTAGTAAATAACAAAATGTTTTCCATTTGGTTCCTCATCATCTCAGATATTAAGAAATGGAGATTAGCAAATTTGTTTGAATATGTTTCTAAAAAGTATATTTTGCTTCCGTTTAGTCATGGAGGTTTAGCTAAGGCACCATCTGCTGGTGGTTCTGACAGAAGCTACCAAGAGAGTGAGAGATCCATCATGGATATTTGTAAACATTTCAAGCTCTTTTGGAGTAGGATCCTCTCCAACTTAAGGGTCAAAGTAATATTTGGGCATCACTTATGATCTTTTTTATGACTAAGTTGATGCAAGTGGCTCTGCATATG